>LR812539.1:16613145-16670645 GCA_903798195.1 Danio kyathit | reverse complement strand
CATTTACCAATGTTCATTTATACAAAGCTTGAGTATATGTATAGTATACTAAAATGTATGAAATAATATGTATTCGTATTACAATATACAGTTGCAATCAGAATTATTCAACCCCCTGATTTATTAGCCCCCCTGTTAATTTTTTTCCCCAATTTCTGTTTAACGGAGAGAAAATTTTTTTCAACACATTTCTAAACATAATAGTTTTAATAACTCATTTCTAATAACTGATTTATTTTATCTTTGCCATGATGACAGTAAATAATATTTGACTAGATATTTTTCAAGACACTTCTATACAGCTTAAAGTGACATTTAAAGGCTTAACTAGGTTAATTAGGTTAAATAGGCAGGTTAGGGTAATTAGGCTAGGTGTTGTATAATGATGGTTTGTTCTGTAGACTATTGAAAAAATATATAGCTTAAAGGGGCTAATAATTTTGACCTTAAAATGGGTTTTAAAAAAATAAAAACTGCTTTTATTTTAACCGAAATAAAACAAATAAGACTTTCTCCAGAAGAAAAAATATTATCAGGGATACTGTGAAAATTTCCTTGTCCTGTTAAACATCATTTGGGAAATATTTAAAAAAGAAAAAAAAATTCAAAGGGGGTTGAATAATTCTGATTGCAACTGTAGTATGTAGAAATAAATTTTAAGCAAGGTTTAGATTGAATAAAAAATGCTGGAAAAGTAGTCTTCGTTGTTGTATTATGTTCCAAAATAACACTAGTGTATTTAACCTTGTTATTTATTCATTCATTCGTTCATTTTCGTTTTTTGGCTTAGTCCATTTATTAATCTGGGGTTGCCACAGCGGTATCAACCGCCAACTTATCCAGCATATGTTCTACGCAGCGGATGGCCTTCCAGCTACAACCCATTACTGGGAAACGCCCATACACTCCCATTCACACACAAACACAGACAATTTTAGCTTACCCAATTCACCTAGGATTAAAATGTTACAAAAATTATTATTTTCTACAAAATTTCGTTAAAAAAATAAAACATCCTTCTTCATGTCAAGGGCCTTTTTTCAGTTTATTCATGACAATTTGCATTTGTATAATGTTGATATTATTATTAGTATTATTTATTATATGCATATTTGTATTTGTTTCAATAAAAACTAGTTTAGATTTGTCCACCTGTCGGGTTTTGGAGACGTATGCATCACCATATAGGGCATAAGAATAGGACGTGTGTTTGAATATAACTCAGTTTTTTGACCACACTTTGTTATTATTGTCCATTTATTCATTTGCTGGAAATTAGAACTCCCTGAAAAAACTGGTGCCAAAGATCAAAAACAAAAATGGAATCTTTTGCCTTTATTCTTATATAATAAATTACTTGCAGACAAAATGCAAAAGTGCTGGCTTTTGGAGGTGTGAGACTGCTTTTGGAAGTGCAGCCTCTCAAAACAGTTCTGGAAGGTAATAATACTGAACCTTTTTGAATGATTTTGATTTGATTTTTGAAGATGATGGACTTTAGTTGAAATATTTTAGAATGACCAAAACAATATTTCAGATGTGCAATGTGGTCGGTTCACTGGTTTGTTTATTAATGTTCCCCCACTGTGCCTATTTTTGTTATCACATGATGTTAAAACAAAAATCACATGACTTTTTTGATGTGCATGCTGAAATTTATTCTTAATATTTAAGGTGTTTTTCCCAGTGATGGGTTGCAGCTGGAAGGGCATCCGCTGTGTAAAAAATGTGCTGGATAATTTGGCGGTTCATTCCGCTGTGACGACCCCAGATTAATAAAGGGACTAAGCCGAAAAGAAAATGAATGAATGAATTTAAGGTGTTTCCATTGTAGTTTATGTCAGTTTTTTCTTATTGTAAAAAAAGTGTTTTTATGCAATATGTTTTTACATAACATCATTGACGCGCGGAATTCAGATGAAGGGCAGGAAGTGATTCTTCTACATCATTCTGAACATTAAAATGTTTCTGTTTTATGTTGTTTAGAATTGTTTAAATCAACCAAAATAAGAAATGCCGAACAGCTTTTATAGACTTCCAAAAGTTTTTGCTCATAAAGGGGGAAAAGTTGAACAAACTGACTGAAAAATGGAAGAAAAAGCAGCATTTAATAAACATTTATTCAATACATCCATGTGTACAAACTTTTTTGAACACTAGGGGAGCGCGGGGAACAAAGTAACGCGGGGTTAAATGTAACACGGAGTTTTAAGGTATTTGATCAGGGTTAACCATGGCATGCTTCCCAGGTTTTCACCGCAGTGTCGGCAGACATCTTCCTGCCAATTATTGAAAATTTTTGGGCGAAATTTGGATGAGAACCACAGGAGAATCCATTTTTGCAGCATAAAAGTATGTTTTATTACAGTCGATATTTTTTTATTTTGAAAAAATCAGTGAAAGTATGAACGTAAAATCTTATATTGTCGTGATCACCGTCTTCTAGGCTAAAAGATGAAACCATTTTGAAAGATGTATAAAACACACAGTGACTGCTAGCCAGTTTTGAGTAAAACATGACACAGCGGGGCTAGTTGTAACAGGGTGTTACAATTAAGCCAGACACTGTTGAACACTAATTAAACTAACAAAATATTCTTTTGAATTTTGAGTGTAATGTTGAGAACTTTTTAAATAAAAATGTTTTTTTAATGGAAAATATTTTTTTTTATGGAAAAAAAATAATTTTTTTTGCTAATAATGCAAATAAATGCATTATATAATAATGGATAAATGGATAATAATGCAAATAGATTGAAATGTGTTTATCCAATAAACAAATAAATAAATAAACATACTGTGCTATGTAGAATAAAAAAGAAATGAGCCAGTTACTGAGGAAATATAGCTACTATTTAAAGTAGACTGAATTTAAATTTATTGTGTGAAATCTGCCTTTATAAGCATGTGTTACAACTAACCCTCTGTCTGTTACAACTTGCCCTGCATACGGGGTAAGTTGTAACATTTCACTCCTCGCGCTTTTGGCAATATTGTAAAGAAACGCTAAGTCCAATGGACATGCAAATTGTGCTAATTTGTAGGAGAGGCTTTTATTTTATCTGTATAAAAATATCATTTGTCTAACCCTATTACTTTTGGTCGATAATTGGTCAAAACAAAAAGTGTTACTCTGTACCCCGCGCTCCCCTATAATTCGTTTGACAGCACTAATAAAGATTACAGGCCTAGCTATGTGTAAAAATAATTTCTTGTGGTACTGTATATAAAATCAGATACAAACCCCACCACACTTATACAAAATCCAGGAGAATATAAATAACGTACCCTGCCATGTGATCACTGTAATGAAATATCCATCTGGTTTTGCAATAATACATGTCTTAACTGGTGTTTCGGTTAACCGTAACGTGAACACTGAGATGCGCAGCAGCAGTAAATGTTTGTTGATGGGAAGTTCATCGACAGAAAAAAAAAGAAATGCAACCCTTACGACAAAACTAGATGGTTATTATTGTGGAGAACTTACCACCCCTTACAAAAATAAATCAATAATAATGTTGACTATGCGTTCACGCTTTTGTATGCTTTCATCTGTCATTTTGTGATGTCTGGAAGATATCCGCTTAGGGAAAAACTTATAGGGAAAACTCTTTAAATGGGAGATGAGGCTCTGATTGGTTTAATGCATGCTATATGCTCAAAACACACCCATAATCCATTAAGAGAATAAGCACAAACATGTTAGACCATGCACCGGGTGCAAAGTGCATTTTTGGATCCTTAAAATAGTAAAAGTAGATTCCGACAAAGATAAAGGGTCACGAAACACCAAAACTCATTTTTTGAGCTGTTGACAGTCATATATGTGTCCCACGCTGCTATAAACACTATTAGGACACATATAATCCACTAAAACGTGAAAATTGGTTGTTTTTGGGTTATTTTGAGCAAATTCGTTCTTCTGGTTTGAAATGTATTTTTGAAGCTGCGTCACGGCCATGAGATCCTTGCGTGTAATCCAGCATGGAGAGTGGCTGTCTGTACTTGCGAGTACATTGTGACGTCTCTGAGTGTGTGGCATTAATTCATGAGAAAGACTTTGTTCGAACCAATCAGCGCGCTCCATTGTGTATGCGGTGCAACTTTATTATTATGCATGATAGCTTCAGAGACTGAGTTTACCTGTTACAGTGTTCAGATGACAGAGAGACGCCATGTTGTGTTGCCAAAACAAGTGAAAGAACAAGAATTTGGAGACACGGGTCATCAATGTAGCATTCATTGGTGTGCTACATTTATTAATGTGCACGCGACACGCAACAGAAATGCGTTTGTAAGGAACATTTTTTACCCGAGAGCTTTTTGCATCTGGAAATGATGAAATCCGGATCCGCTCGTCTCCTTTTAAAAAAAGACACAGTTCCAGTTTGATTGTCCTGTCTCTACAGATTTGGTAAGTGTGTGTGAGAGCAGTGACCTTTGTTTGTTCATTCAGATGGCAAAGTTACTTCGTATCGTCAGCAGAGCTCTTTCAGTTTTCAAAGACATACCTCAGTCAAAATGATTTAGTTACTCAGTTTACAGTATGTTAATATCACTGCAATATTATAGTACAATATTTTAGACTGAAAGATCCGTTGTAAATGCTGTGCTCCGAATGTAAACATGTGAACACAATCAAACTATTACTGTCGTGTAGAATCTTCGCCGCATTTTGTGTCAGGATAGTCTATACACACACGGCTTTCTGACGTTACCTACCGAGTGCATCTAAGTTACCGAGAAATGCAGAGGATTTTTTCCCCCATTCGGCGTGCGGTATCAAACATACCATTAAAACTCCACTCTCCAGCTGTTCCTCGCTTTCAATATCTCGTTCGTCACGGGCGACATGCAGGAAATGTTCCTGAATAAAAGGTGAAAGTGCCAAAGTGCACTTAAAGTCGACAAATTAATAATTTGGCAAGTAATTCGATTACTGATGTCCATGTAAACACCGTCACTGTCTTTCTCCCCTGCGTCTGCGTGCCCAAACGGAAACTCCCATATTTGCAAATCCTTCCCTCTTTCCCTCCCCCGACACTCCCACCTAAACAGAGCTGGACACGCCCACTTTTCTGACTTTTTCCAAACTAGAGGTGTGAAAACACCCTGCTGAGACAGAGGGGTTTTGTGGCCCTTTAATGCTTTTGTGCCATGCACATTACTTTGCACCTTGATCGTTAAAATAGAACCGATGAAGTGATCGTAAGAAAGTGTCTAGTGCACATGCGCAAGTGTCAGTTAAAATGTCAGAGAGATGAAAGAGTGTGTTTTCTACAGGTGGTTTGTCAAGCCCACTCACCTGTGTGAGGCACACTCAGAACTGCTTAATGAAACACTGTATTTAAACACTACAAAGACTGTATGGTCCCCATGAGTTCTATATTCCAACTGTAAATCCTGATTTAAATGTAAAATTATTTAAAATGAGCATGAGTTTGTTAGAGAATTGAGGAAATTGTTTACCAAAGGTTACTATTTTGGCCACTGTAAACTGTTAATGGCCAAATGAGTCACCTTTATGCACTGTATGGTCACCCATGTGTCCTCACTGAAGTAATACTCTATTCAGTAACTCCACGGTTTTTTAAATGACACTGCAGCTCAAGGGTTGGTCCTCAGTGCAAACGCATATGTACATGTGATGTTAGCCACATTGCTTTTCTTCCTCTCTAATGACTGCACTGCCAAGAAATATATTATTAGCAAACATTACAGATCAAAAGAGAATCATTACGTAACGACTGAAGCAAAAATAGTTTCGCTGACCTTGGGAAATGTGGTGGGAAACATTTCAGCGGATCATCGCAACCAGCTGTTCCCTTGAGTGCAGATGAGTCTTAAATGCATTATTAGCGTGATGTGATTTTTTTGTTGTTTTTGTTGCATAAGAGTATTTTTGGAAAGCTGATGGACAGAGGGAGAGAGAAAGAGAGACGTTTCTTTGACACGGGCGACTGGCTCTTTCACTTCAATAGTGACTGTGAAGAATGATCAATCATGATACACCTCATTCCCTTTATGGCTGAGCGTCACATTTTCTGGGGCTGGAAGCAGCTGCTGCTGTGTGTCTCGTGTACCTATTCTTGTGAGTTATGGCAAGGTGCAATGGGAATGCATGCAAACACACACAAGCATATTAGCATACGAGCATCTCAACCGTAATGATGAAATCTGTTGAAATTCACATACAGGGGGCTATTTATCAAACCTTTGATTGATTGTGACTTATTTCAAACATTTTTTTTGAATACTAAATGTAATGACAGCAAATGTACACTAGCAGTCCAAAATATTTGTATTATTAATATTGATTACACTGTTGTTTTAATCTTTTTCTAACACTCATGCTGACCAGTGCTGCATTTATTTGATAATTATTACAGTAAATAAGGAAAATATAGTTGATGTACAGTTTAAAATAACTTGAAAATTTAACTTAAATATTCTGATGCATGGTTTGAACTTCAGCAGATCATCATCTACATGTTTTCATGCCAAAAGTTGGGTTTTATTTATACAATATATACTGTATGTGAAATAAAATAATCGAGAAACCATTTGAATATATAGTGTTTTTGTGGATTAACTGGATTTTTAGGTATAGGCTAGAGCAGGGGTTCTCAACCTTTTTCAATACAGGACCCACTTTTCGAAGGCCCACATGTTTGAAATTTTCTCTAAAATGTTTGTATGAAATGCTCAATTAAACCTTTATTTATTACCAAATATTATATTATATTATATTATATTATATTATATTATATTATATTATATTATATTATATTATATTATATTATATTATATTATATTATTATAACAAATATATATATTATACATTTGTTATGCCTTCTATTATTTTCTATTTTAAGCATTTTATTAAAAAAATAATTTTACTGAAATTTAATTATTTATAAAACTAAAACTATATTATATATAATTTTATTTTTTTATTAAAAAAACATACACAGATTCATAAAGAACCACATGCCAACAGGGATATTGCAAAAGACCAGCTTCTGCTTTAAACTGGACTGACTGAATATCTACAGTAAATACTATTCAATATCTATTATTTAAAAATATACAGGCAAATGTAAAATACAGTAAAACACCCTAAATCTGTTAAAATGCATCGATCTGATGGCGATTGAGTTTATATATTATTGGGATATATATCGGATATTATTGGGAGAACGCTGACAGGAACAGTGAACAGCTCCGCCAGAGCGTGTCTGAAGCTCATATGCAAGTTTATTTTACATTCTATGGTAGAAACACCATTGAGCCTCGCTAGATCCTCCTGTATGGTCACACGTCAGTTATAAAGCACTCACAGGACATTATTTGGACAACTATGCGGATATATTAAATAGTTCACACAAAAACACACAAAGAGAGACTTTCACTCTCACTTCACGCATAGTTTGTGAATGAACAGACATGCGTATACCAGTTGCAGATGCGATCATGAGGCTATTTTTACGCCGAGTTTGAAGTAATCAACCAGAGAACAAGAGAAAGTGCAATACTTTGATCATTTTAATATAGCACATTATAATGCAATCCAAAAATTATCTTGTGGTCCACCTGCAGGATTGTTGATGCCCACTAGTGGGCCGCAGCCCACCGGTTGAGAATCCCTGGGCTAGAGTACAATTTTAATATTTATTTTGTTCTGTATCAGTCTAAGTTCTTTCAAATTGCAAACAAACATATTGTCATTTAGAGCTTTTTCTCCTTATTTTTCAGAAAATATCAATTGGTTAGAAAGACAGATTGATTGAAAATCAGGGTTATTCCACCCAAGAGTGATTTCTTAACACCTTTGAAGATGAAACATTGTTTTTGTGAATGGATATACATGTTTAAATACATATTGCTATTTCATTAAAAATTAACAAACCATTATTTTAAATTCGGAAAAATTTTTAAGCCCATCAGTCTTTCTGCACCCAACTCCCACAGAGCTGGGGTCGAACCGGCGATTCTTTGTATGGGAGTCAGTTGCTATAACAAGGAGGCTAAAGACCATGGCCTCTAGCGTCTGTCGATAGAACACCTTTTGAGGTCAGAGGAGTGAGGTTTACCTGCATAGCACTTCGCTAGCTGGTCTCCGTTAAACTCACCCCCCTAAACCTCACTCCCATCCCGGACGAGCCCCCATGTGTAACTCACTTGCTGAGCTGGGATCGAACCGTGATTTTTTGTATGGGAGTTGGTTGCTCTAGCAAGAAGGCTAAAGACAATGGCCTCTAGCATCTGTCGCTAGAGCATCTTTAGAGGTCAGAGGAGTGAGGTTTACCTGCATAGCACTTCACTAGCTGGCCTTCGTTACACACATCCCCCAAATCTCACTCCCATTCCAGACGAGCCCCTATGTGCAACCCAATGGTCCTTCTGCACCCAACTCCCACTGAGCTGGGATTGTACCGGCAATTATTTGTATGAGAGTTAGTTGCTCTAACAAGGAGGCTAAAGACAATGGCCTTTAGCATCTGTCGCTAGAGCACCTTCAGAGGTCAGAGGAGTGAGGTTTACCTGCATAGCATTTCACTATCTGGCCACCTTTACACTCACCTCCCTAAACCTCACTCCTATCCCGGACGAGCCCCCATGTGTAACCCAACGGTCCTTCTGCACCCAACTCCCACTGAGCTGGGAATAAATTGGTGATTGTATGAGAGTCGGTTGCTCTAACAAGGAAGCTAAAGACAATGGCCTCTAATGTTTGTCGTTAGAGCACCTTTAGAGGTCAGAGGAGTGAGGTATACCTGCATAGCACTTCGCTAGCTGGCCTTCGTTACATATGTACAGGATGCATGAATGTATATGGTACAAAAGACTTTACATAAAAAAGATGCTTTCAATTAATCAAAGAGTCCTGAAGAACGTTCACCTTTTCCATGCAAGTATTAAGCAGGACAAAATCTGTTTTGATGTTGAAATGAATTGATGTGAAATGAATTGATTAAAACTATTATTAATAATTGAGCTTTAAATCAGCTTAATATAGTGATTTCTGAATGTGTGGCATCTCAATAAGGATGCGGAAAATTCAACATTTTCATCGCAGTAATAAAATCCACACTGATAATATATTAAAATGTAAAACAGCTATTTTAAATTTCAATAATATCCCACAATATTATTGTTTTACTCTATTTTCAATCAAACAAATGCAGCCTTGGTGAACATAAAGACACGTATTTAAAAGATATGTGTGTGTGTGTGTGTGTGTGTGTGTGTGTGTATAAAAGAGAAAAAGTTTAAAAAACCAACAAAAAACAACTACTCTGCCATTTTAACAACTGGCATCTTCCTAAACAATGATTTTTTTTCTCATCCCTCTTGTTTATTTCTTCAAATCTATTGGTTACATTCTCTGAATCTGTTAGTTATTTCCTCTAGAGCCTTTGTTTATTTTCACAACAATCTGTTGGTTATTTTGTCTAAATCTGTTGGTTATTTTGTCTAAATCTGTTGGTTATTTTGTCTGAATCTGTTGGTTATTTTCCCTGAAGTCGATCTCAAATGGCTTTTTAAATTTTTATCATGTTAAGGACTATCGAAATATGGGATCTGAGGTGCAGACAGCCATGATGGATTTGTTCTGGGGTTGAAGGTCAAAGAAACGTCTTGGGTTTCTTGTGTGTAGGATGTCGAGTTTGATTTCAGGAGATGCCAGAGAACGAGCAAACCGAACATGATTCCTTGAGGACTGTAGAATTTCTCGCTTAGAGCTCCACTGGTGCACATGTTTCTGGAGACCTGTCAAGCAGCCAAAGGGACACATTAATCCACAAACCATCAAGAATCATAGAAAGGATTTTTGATTTTAGTGTGAAATAGCTGTTTGTGAATGGCAAAGCTCTGCAGAGTGTCAAAGATCAAAGCGCATGATAAATGGAGGCTTTGTCTCCCAAAAGAATGAACCAGTTCTGAACTGCCTAAAACAAGTCAGTAATTCAAGTCTCACTTTCTGCACAGGTTTGTAATAAATTTGCATAATGCCAGTCTTCTTCGGCTGCCTGGGAACACTGTCTACTTTGACCTTCAAACAATCAAGGCCTGTTGTGGCTGAAGCCTGGTTGATTTTACTTTATGTTTTCGACAAGTTGAGAAGATGCTGTTTTCTGCACCGTGATAACAAATACACTTTGGTTGTGGCCATGAATTCAAATTAATGTGGTAAACCGATCCTATCATTACTGTTGCCACATGAAAAATGAGCTTCAGAGATGAAATTCAGATAAATAGGCATTTGTTTTTGACAAATTACAACAGACCGAGCCATCTGATCAATCAGAGCTAAGTAGAGTCATCATCTAACCAATCAGAGCAAAGCTAAAGACATCATCTGACTAAACAAAGCAGAAAATAATCATCTTTTGACTGATCAAAGCAAAGTAGATCCATCATTTGACCAATCAGAGCAAAGCTAAAACATCATCTGAGCAATCAAAGCAGAGTAGATTCATGATTTGACCAATCAGAACAAAGCTGAGACATCATCTAACCAATCAGACTACAAGCATTGATTCTGACCAATCAAAGCAGAGTAGATCCATCATTTGGCCAATTAGAGTGGAGCAGAGCCATTATTTGACCAATCTGTGCAAAGCTAAGACATCATCTGACCAATTAGAGAAGAAACATCTTCATGACCAATTAGAGTAGAGTCAACATTTGACCAATCAGAGCACAGCTGAAACATCATCTGAGCAATAAAAGCAGTGTAGATCCATGATTTGACCAATTAGAGTGGAGCAGAGTCATTATTTGACTAATCAGTGCAAAGCTAAGACATCATCTGACCAATTAGAGAATAAACATTTTCATGACCAATTAGAGGAGAGTAGAGCCAACATTTGACCAATCAGAGCAAAGCTGAGGCATCATCCAAGCAATCAGACTAGAAGCATCTTCTGACCAATCAAAGTAGAGTCGATCCATCATTTCACCAATTAGAGTGGAGCAGAGCCATTATTTGACTAATCAGTGCAAAGCTAAGACATCATCTGACCAATTAGAGAAGAAACATTTTCATGACCAATTAGAGCAGAGTAGAGCCATTATTAGACCAATCAGAGCAAAGCTGAGACATCATCTAACCAATCAGACTAGAAGCATCTTCTGACCAATCAAAGCAGAGTAGAACCATCTTCTGACCAATCAAAAAAGAGGAATCCATTATTTGACCAATCAGAACAAAGCTGAGCGATCATCTAACCAATCAAACCTAATCTATAACATCATCTGACCAATCAAAGCAGAGTAGATCAATCATTTGACCAATCAGAGCAAAGCTGAGACATCATCTAACCAATCCAAGCAAAGCTAAGACATCATCTGACCAATCAGAGTAGAAACATTTTCTGACCAATTAGAGGAGAGTAGAGCTAACATTTGACCAATCAGAGCAAAGCTGAGGCATCATCTGAGCAATCAAAGTGAAGTAGAGCCATCTTCTGACCAATCAAAACAGAGAAGAGCCATCTTCTGACCAATTAGAGCGTAGTAGAGGCATCATTTTACCAATCAGAGCAAAGCTGAGACATAATCTGACCAATCAAAAAAAAGAGTAGAGCCATCTTCTGACTAATTAGAGGAGAGTAGAACCATTATTTGACCAATAAGACCCAAGCTGAAACATCATCTGACCAATCAAAGAAGAGAAGACCCATCTTCTGACCAAACAGAGCAGAACAGCAATGTAAAGCAATCATCTGATCAATCACAGCACATTATCTGACCAATCTGAGCAGAATAGAGCCATCATCTGACCCATCTTGATGGTTTATTAATCAGTAGCACAGCAAATAGCATCAACCGTACTAAATACTCATTAAATGCTTTATTTATTCAATTAAATATAAATAATTTTATTTGCATCGTGCTTTGCTATGTTTGATAAACTTGCCACTAACGATCAATGACAGTTCTTGTCATTATACATTAAGATAAAGACATAAACTTAAAAATCGTCCTGCAGTCCTACTTAATATCACAATAATAATATCCCAAAATCTGAGATCCACAATTAAACCAACCTTCTCAATCACCTCTGCAAACATGATCACAGTAATCATTCCTTAATTAACACTGGAGCTCCACAACCAACGGCTAATTGCAGAAAGCTTTTAAGAAGTAACCGCAAACACCGGACTCATCTAAATTAGATGCGCGGAGGCAATTCACACCCTTTATTTGTAATGTGATGTTCGCTTACTAAACTGAAGGGTCATTACGGTAGCCATTGAGCGCATGGCTTTTGGGAAGGTCAGTATCGTTTGCTCAGTGCTGGGAGTCATAATTATCAGAAAAGAACAAATGGAGACTATAGTGAATATGGAAATCAAGTTCAACCTTTTGTGAATCTTGCTCGTCTGTTGAATTTATTTTTAAATTATATTACCTGTTTCTGCATATTTGCAGAATTTATTTTTGTGTTTTATACCCTTTTATACTAGTGGATTTTACCTGAGTGTATTGTTATTTTATTGTATAGGATGTTGGAGCATTTAAAAATAATGTATCCAATTTAATAACCTATTTAATAGATACAATGGGGGAAATAAGTATTCAACATGTTGCCATTCTTCTTAGAAAACATATTTCTAAAGGTGCTGTTGACTTGAAATTTTCACCAAATGTTGGTAACAACCAAATCAATATATGAAAAGAAAACCAATCTAATTAGTTTACAAATGAAGTTATGTGTAATAAAAGGAAATGACACCGGGGAAAAGCATTGAACACATGAAGGAAGGGAGGTGTAAAAAAGCAGTAAAAGCCCACACAGCAGCTGAAATCTCTCAGTAGTTCTTCAGCAACCCTCTTTCCTTCTTCATTGTAAATTAATATTATCTGCTTCAGTCCAACATCTACATTATCAAGATGATGAAGATGAAACCAGGTTGGACATTTCAGCAAGACAATGATCCAAATCACAGCCAAGGAAACTCTCAAATGCTTTCAGAGAAAGAAAATCAAGCTGTAGAATGGCCCAGCCTTTTATACTGTAAAAAAAGTCTGTGGAAAAAAATTGCACACATGGGCAATGCATGCTACTTCATTCTACATATGAGTCGTCGTCTTTAAGCTGTCATTACCAAAAAAAAGCCTAAACTCAGTCAAATAGTCAACAAGTTTCCTTTTTTTTTCTTTAGCTATTAAATACTGTACATATTTTGAATTGCTAAAAATGTAAAATTTGAATAAGCATTTTTGTTGCTTATTTTGACATCAATATAAAATATTAAAGGGCATCTATGGTGAAAAATCTACTTTTCAAGCTGTTTGGACAGGCATGTGTAGGTATCAGTGGCGGCTGGTGGTAAAAAATGTGAAGGGGGCGCATTTTAAAAGCCATTAAAAGCCATTTTTCAGGTGATGTACCAAAAAACAAAAATGACTAAAGCATACAATAAATGCATCACAAATCAGTTCATTTTAGTTCAATTTGGGTTTATCAGTAATGAAGTAATCAAGATAATCAGTAAACACACACACACACACACACACACACACACACACACACACACACACACACACACACACACACACCACACACACACACACACACACACACACACACACACACACACACATAAATGTTGCCTAATCACTGGCCAGTAGCACTACTTAAAAAATAATTTTGCTCTCCTTTCTTTCTGGCTTGCAAATTTCTTAATGAGCTTTTGGTTAAAGTCAGTCATCTCAGTCACCAGTCTCTTCTCTATTGACAGCATGGCCAATGCATTCAGCCTCTCTTGCGTCATGCTGTTTGAAACAGCAAACATGGAAAACAGTAAAAGGCATGACTTACATCACAACCTGCCAGCCAACTCCGTTTGTCATAACAAGCGCTCGCCTTCACTTGACTGCTGGTGAATTTGTTTTCATTAGTTTTGCAAGGAAGGTCGATCTGGTCCAAGCTCCTTGATTCTTTTTTTCTTCTTCATCCAAACGCCTTGTGAACGGATATCTTTGCAAAGATACAACAGAATTTTCCTTCATCTTGCACTTGCTTTTACTATATGATTAAAGGTCAGCACAGCTAACTGACGAGCTGCTGCTGAGTGAACGGTCTAAGTGAGAATGGTCCAATCACATAGGGCCAATCATATAAAAACAAATATGATTCGTTCTAACAACAAAATGGGAGGGTTCGGGGCGCAGAGAGCTGCGCCCTAAGGACAATTTAAAACCGGCCAATTAGAGTTTATCGTCATATCACATGCTTTGCAAAAGTTTGTGTACCTACATAGACACCCATTAGTCCGGCGCCCCGTACACGTATGAAAAAATATTGTTCATACATTTTTTTTTCAATAAATGTTAGTATGACTACAATAAGTGTTAGAATGTTATAATTAAATCAGTTTATTTTGTTAATATTTGTGATAATAAATATTGACATATTAAAGGAGTTTAACTTGAAGGGGGCGGCGCCCCAGCGCCCTCTATTGACCAGCCGCCACTGGTAGGTATAGTGTATAGACTGTCATATTGGGGTGATATAAACACACCCAGTCCTTTTTTTTCAGTTTAAAAGCATCAAAACCGTGGATCAATTGGAGCGGTTTTGAGACCGACCGCAACTTGACGTAGGAGTGCGGTCCCCCCGCCCACCGAATTGATTAACAGCTGCGTATTAACATGTCTCCGTAGTAACGTGTATAATCATACCAACCACAGGACGTGCGCAAACTAAGCAACCGTAAATAAAAGTCTGTTCAGTTTGCTAGGATCATCAATCATCATCAAATGTGATCAAGAGTGAGTTTTACAAGTTGAAAATGTTTTAAAACAGTGCATGTTTGTAATAAATTACAGGGATTTACTTCAGCTTTACTTCATCAACACAGCCGCGTGTCAGTACAATTATAAAAGATGCTTCAATCCCGGTTTGTGGACGTTAAATCAGGTTTATTTTGTACATTAACATAACAGATATCCATATAACAGTGGATATTAATGTGTATCCTGTCGCATTTGCATGCAAAAACAGTGCAAAGCTAAACGCGCGCTGTGTGTGTGTGCGTGTCCGCGCTATGTGTGTGCGTGTGTATTTGTGTGTGTGCGTGAAATTTGTAACGACACAGTGTGTGACTCATCCTTGCAACTCCACAACATGCATAAAATACTTATTGGTAAGATTCTTACTGTAGTTTTTCCTCACAAACGTTACGTGAGATCTTATTCCTTCTTGTTTGTCTGTTGTCTGACGCAGCCGAGGTAGCTGCTGCCAGGCACGTGGAAACGGTGGGCGTTAAGGACTAGCCTTAAAGGCGCAGTACACAAAAACCGCTAGCTGATGCAAAATGCTTCAAAATAGAAACTTATAAAAGGTATAATAAAAAATCTGATGGGTGTTTTAAGATGAAACTTTACAGACACATTCTGGAGACACAAAAGACTTATATTAAGTCTGGAAAAAGTGGTAACCTAGGTGCCCTTTAATTGTTTTCAGAACCCTTAAAACTGTCAGTTTATGGATTCACCGTATTTGTTTGAGTACAATGTTAATATTTATTTCATTATTTAAATGTCTGATAACATTTCATTCAAATTTCAAATAAAAATATCATTATTTGGAGCATTTTTCTCTTAAAAAAGTTGGGAATTGGTTGATTATTCCAGTGTTTGCCACCCATTTCCATTTCATTTAGGTGTGCTTGATTAGGAAAAGTTAGAAAATGCATACAGTTGGTGTGCCTTTGGGAACAGGGTTGGGAAACACCAAATTTTGCAACTCTTCTAAAGTAAACTCATTGGTATTGTGTTGTCTAAAATGAATATCAACTTCTCTGAAAACATGACACCTTATTTGTTATTTTATGCAAATAATGCACATAAATAAATATGTATATATACTTTATATCACATGAGATTGAGATCATCCAATAGCAAACCACTCAATTGCCAGTAAACACACTGAAGCCCTGCTCTACATGCTTTATTCCCATGCTATCTCACAGCAACTCATAAGTGTTTTGACTTAATCACTATTTGAGGACTTAAAGATGCAGACACCTATAACTGAGTCGACACCTGTGATCAGAATCACCTTGATCGAGAGCCATTTTTTGTCTCTGACCAAAATCAGAAGGTCAGGCCACATTTGTTGCAGTACAGAGTAGGAAGCGGATGCCTTGAGGCTATCGGCCTCGTGATGGTTCATCATCAGTTGAATGTCATCGGACCCACAATCCTGATCAAGTTAACTCAAGACGAACGGGTAACTGGTCACGAGAACAATTTTCTTAACAAAGAGCTTGTGTTTGACCTCAGGAAATGAGGGTTTCAACCCCCATGCAAGACAGAGAATTGACTGACTTTGGCCAAAACAGAGAATGAAAAATCCTCTCTGAATTTTATAATCTAACCAAACATTAACGTTCATCAGATCATCCTCAAAACGATGATAGCGGACTTTTAATGAAATGTCATGTTATTGCTCTTGTACGACACCTGAATCCTGTATATGTTAAGAATGCATTAATCATGGGTAACCATTATGCTTTGAGTTATCACAAACCTATCATTACGTGTATGTTTTTCCTTTTTAATTATAGATATGTAAAATGTATCATGTTCATATTATAAATGTATGCTTAATGCTATATGTCTGAGCACCATGGCTCATGTGAGTGAGTCACGCCAAAGTACATGTGCTAACATGGGACTGCCACGCAGATCCACGGACAATGCCTTATTGATCCAGCTCTATTAGGGGCCGGAAACATTGGTGGTTAAAACCCATCTCCCCAAACATTCTCTAGGCAAAAACATTCGGCAAGCGGCAGCAGGCAGCAGCGAGCAGAGTCTGAGCGAGCAGAGTACAGTCGTCCAGTCCAACAGAGTTGCACCAGCAGCAGCTGTTGAGAAGTGGAGATGCTCCACTTCCAGGACAACTCTTCTCCAGGTCCAGTCCAGCCGGACTTGGACACTAAGATGGGATAAGACAGCCTCAAACTTCCCCATCTTCCGTTTACTCTTCTTTCTTTTCTTTCCGTCGAGAGTCTAGTTAAGTTAAGTTGTGTCGCGAAACCCGTCAACACGACAACAGTTTGGCCGTCTCCAACTTAAACTACCAGACTTCACTTCATCAGTAGCCTCAATTTATAAACTCATTCGCACATTTTACTACAATTTTCTCATCCGTAATGAGGGCTAGGGTTAGGGGTGGTGTTTGGAGCCATGCCTTCTTTTAAAAATCATGCACACTCAAAAAAATATTTATGCTGCTTGTTCAAATTACATATATAAAATGAGTTTATAGATTTTTTTTAGGGAAACTCAATTATTTTATGTTCAATCTACTTGAATTAGTTACATTAAGATTTGTGTTGGGACAACATGAATGAATTGTGTGCAACTCCTGCATTTTTTACAGTGCAGTTACAAACTACACTCAAAAAAATGATGTTTGCAGATTGGTCAAATTACTTATTTAAAATGAGCACCAAAAAATACAATTCTTGAGAGTCTTTTTAGGACAATTAAACTGTTTTAAATTCAATCCACTTAAATTTGTAAAAACTAATAATTTAGCTTAATTCTATCATGCTGTCTTAACACAAATCGATTGTGTGGAATCCTGCATTTTTTACAGTGTAATGAAGTCGTATGAATCGTGCTGTTTTGCTGGTCTAAGAAGTTTCTTTCTTTATTCAGATATACATCACAATTGAGAAGAAAAGACATCAAAAACTATCACATTGACTTTACAGTTTCTACGGCCAGTTTGGGAAGCACTCAAGGAGACGTACTGTATCCTCAGATAGCCTGACAGAGCTGCTGTTTTCATCAAACGTGAAGGGAGAGCACATAATCACTGATTTTTAGGACTGAGATGAAAGTCAAGGCCCAAAGCTCCTCTAATTAGAGTCTAGCGATGCCTTTGTATTTTTTTTTAAATGTGCCTTTAAATGCGTTAAATGAGGACATAGTCAGCAACTTAGTATGAAAAACAGCAAGTTACAATGTGAGAGTGTGAATGATACATTGACGATCATTGATGATTTTTTTCTGTAATGTTAGTTTGTGTAATACATGCTTCAGTGAATCAACTGTATTTATTTAAATTACTGTACAGTACAGAGTACAGTAAACAAGCAAAAAGCTGTGTTTTAAAAGCCGTCGACTACAAAAGTGTTTTTTTTTACCTTGTGCCTACTTCAGCCATGGTATGGCAGCAAAGTTCCTTGATTATTATGCCAAAATGAGAGTATACTGTAGTTCCTAGCCATATCAACCTAGAAAATAGCAACTTTTCATTTTTGTCTGGTCCTAGTACACAATGTAACTACAGAAGTAATTAATATTACTAATGATTTCAATTACACCTATTGTATTAATAAAATATTTAAGATTTCAGTGTTTTGATGGATATTTAGTGTATTCTAACACAGTGGTTCTCAAACAAGTGGTACGCGGCCTTCCTTCCAGTGCTACGTGGAAGAATCGCTGAATAAAATGAACACACTTTTACTCTTTGACGCGTACAATAACTCCGAGACTCATGTGATCAGACAGCATCGGCTGTTCCCTGAAGTGTACGATTATGCTAGTGTGCTTTTAATGTTTACTTTAGTGCATCGCGTCATCAGATGTTAAAAATCAGTCCGCTTGGCGCAGAGCCAGAGGAAGATGCGCGCGTTGCTTACAGAGCAGATACACACACGCTAGAGAAGCGCTTCTGCAGACCAGTGCTGTTGTGTTGCCGTTTCATAAACTGCAAACTCAGGATTTTACCCATGCTGCAGAACTGGTAAAATAATTATTACAAATGTGTTAAATGTGTGCTCATAGTTGTGTAAATTAATGTGTGTTTTCGATATATTAAGTGTTTTGTAAAGCAGCGTACGCGGCTTTCGGTTTAGTTTGTTACCTCAGATTTAATTTGGATGTGATTCAAATGCCGCGAGTAACAGAACGTAGACTCAAGCAACTTTGCCTTGCTTGAAGCTTAGAGGTAGAATATAATTAAAGTTATTCTTCGTGTGCACAGACGGAGGGACCGCGAACCGTACCAGAGTCTGCTTGAAAACAGTGGTCGGTGCGCAGTTAACGCGAACTTCACGGTTTACTTTTGTGATCTCATTCGCACCAGATCGCAGAAATACCACACATATGAATTGGTAAAGCACTGTGTGCATTTAATCACTCGCTTTCTGACAGACATAGAGCTGTAAATGACCTGCAGCAGATCTAATTTCTAATTTAAGTAATTCCAAATCATATATTTAAAATAAAAGTTTAGATTTCAAAGATATACAAATATGTCATCTGTACATGCAACTTTAAAATTGCAACTTGCAAAACTTTCAAAATGTATAAAAAAAAAAAAATATATATATATATATATATATATATATATATATATATATATATATATATATATATATATATATATATATATGATCTAGCCCATATTTATCAAGTCCAACATTTCCAGGTTTTGATGAATAAGCTACATTAATACTTTACAAGGACAGCAGTTTTCTTTTTAGAACAGTGCCATTTTTAATTAACTTTTAAAAGCACATTCTAATTTAAATGAAGTTTTTTTTTTGTTTGTTTTTGTCTGAAAGCACAGTTAAGGTTTAAACTATTTATAATGTTTAAAGTGGCTGACAATAATACATGTTCTTAATAATAGGAATTAATCTGCCTCGTTTTTTTAACTGTGCAGTGCTGCAGCTGCTTAATTAGGCCTACTGCGCTACTGTATTTCAATACTGGTCTTTATGGTGGTACTTGGAGAGACAATTTTTGTCTGAGGTGGTACTTGGTGAAAAATGTTTGAGAACCACTGTTCTAACACATGCTTACTGTAGGTCAAACTATACAAACTGCATTAAATTTAATGTAGTATGTTTATTTAATGCTTAATGTAGATACAAACACTTATTTTACAAGAAAAGGGTCACTTACGATATTTATCGATACTCTAGATCTGCCGGTTTTAGACTGTTGCATATTTTTTTTTCTTGCATAAACCAATTGCCGTGATTAGGTATTCACAATGGTATGATCCGTTATAGGGGTGGTCAAAGGTATATTTATATGATCTATTATTTTAATTATTAACACTGTTGTTTAGGATACAGATCAGAGAAAACAATTTCTCACTATTAAAAGACTGACCCATCCAAACATCTTGCTTTGATGTCCTTTAGGGGGGGGTCAAGTGTTAATTTAGGGGGTCAATCACCCACAAACCCCTCTGTAATTCACACCCTGGGTGGTACCCTTTTAAAAGGAACATCTTTTGTTCTTTTTAGGTACAAATATATTAATTTAAGGTACAAATTGGACTCTTTAAGTGCTTATTTATAACTTCAAATTATCAATATGAAATCTTAACACTGCATAAAATGCTTTTCTTACTTTCTTTATTACTTTCCAAATATCCAAATATTCTCGAATCAAAAAGCATTTTCTAGACAAGCAAAACACATTGTCTTGTTTTAAGAAATAATATGTCAAGATTAAGTGAGTTTTTTCTTAAAGAGCCCCTATTATCCATTAAAAAGGTCATATTTTGGTTTTGGGGGTCTCCAACAACAGTCTGATATGCATGCAATGTCAACGTTTCATTGTCTTATAATATGCAATTATTTTTACCTAATTATTCCAATGACTCCCATATGATTTGTTTAGTGATTAATTTATTCCCAAACCCCTCCTTAGCGCGATGCTAATCTGTGCTGATTGGTCCGATGACCCAGTCTGTTGTGCTTGGTCAACTGCGTTCAGCATGAGACAGAGAGAAATGCCCACCACAGCTTATTAACAATTTTGAAGTAGTCAGAGTGCAGAGTATATGTGTGAGCCAACACTCCCATTTTTCCCGGGAGTCTCCCGTATTTCAGACCCATCTCCCGCAACTATGAAGGTATATTTGGAGCGAAACTCCCAAGCAGCTGTAAAAGTTTAATTTGTAGTTGTAAAGAATAGCCACAAATGTGTATTAGTAAATTTGTACTTGCAGAGCAAATTTGCAAATGTGTATCAGTAAATTTGTACTTGCAGAGCAAATTTGCAAATGTGTATCAGTAAATTTGTACTTGCAGAGCAAATTTGCAAATGTGTAAGTATTTTTTGTCTCCTACAAACACAAAGCAACATTTACACCTTTTCAAATCCTTCAGTGCAGGTGCACAAATCTTACCAGACAAATCACAAATACAGAAACTTGTCCTCTCATGTTCTTTGCTACTATTGTTGCAGTGCATATGGTGCAAAACACATTCACACACCTGCATCCAGAAATGTGAAGTCACAGACAAAACCTGCACATCTGTAGATTAGAATGTGTATCCACGCAAAGAGAGCTGAACCCGTGTATAACGCTTCGTTTATTTTTTTCTAAGCACAAACACAAATATGTTACTGCAACCTCTCAAATCTGCCACTACGAGTCTCAAGCGCTGTTTTACACTTGCAAATCTACATTTCGCGCTCTCTCTCTTTTGCACCATATATCACTGTGATATATGGTGCAAAACTGACTTGTGTGTCTGCCAATCAAAACGCAGGCTCTCAGAGAAATTCAGCCAATAGGGGATGGGGCGTGACGTCACCGCTCTAGCGTTGCTGCAGCTGAACTTCGAAACCGAAACCTCTACCCTTCGCGAGATTTGCGTTCATAAATCCCTGCTTAACTATTACATACTAGGAGAAAACATACCTAAAGAAAGGAGTACGTTTGAAACTTTAGTAACCATCAAAAGTACGTCAGATGGATACCTTTCTACTCCAGGAAGCCACAGCATACAGCCTGAAGGAGGAAGAGGAGGACGCGGTCAGTTTGAAATGTGAGTATTATAAATCAAAGACAGTTCCTTGTGTTAAACTCGCATTTGTTGAGCTACTGTACAGTGTTCTGTAGAATTGCTGAGGGTGTAAAGAGGCTTTATATTGTGGTCTATTTTATTTTGCTGTAAATGTTGATTATGTAATGTTAGGGTCTCCAGTAAGCACATATAAAGTAACGTTTCAAAAGTAAATTTACATATGTTTACATAAATCAAAAGATTATTATCGAATGTCTGACAGAAAAATATGTGAAATATTGCAGATTACAAGGTTAACAGACATCTGAGTGAGTGATGTATTTGTGCTGATGTAGAATCTGTTGTCAATTGACTGTTGTCAAAACTGTTTAAATTAGATACATGTAATTTTATTAAATGAGAATAAAGGGTCATTTGTTTAATCTGAGCTTCAGTATAGTTGATTAATTGAGGAATATTTGTTACATCAGCAACTACACCAACATGTTATTTGAGCAGGTGAATCACAGAGGTCATGTATTGTAGTCTTGATGTTACAGTGAGGCTTTTATTGAGTACAGTACAGAAATTAAGAAAGCATCTTTTACATTTGCTATTTATTATTTGTTATTGTATTCTCAAACAGTGATTACATCAGCTTTCTGATTGCTGGTGTGTGTGTGTGTTTCTGCAGAGCTGTTGTGATGGAGCTGGACCTGTAGACAAGGGAACTAAGACATTTGTGGAAAATAGAATCTAAAAAAAGAGGTAAGATCATTTTATTACTAACACTACAGAAATCAAATGACACCTTGTGCAGTAAAATGACTTTGTTTTTTTATGTTTAGTATGATCTGAAATATCTGCAGATTGGTGTGTGTGGTGAGGGTAAAGAAGTCCACAGCAGCATCCTGGAAATGCTGTAGTACAGGGGTGCTCAAACTCAGTCCTGGGGGGCTGGTGTCCTGGAGAGTTTAGAGTCAACTTCAACTAAACTCTGCAAGACAGCAGCAGTCCTGGACTGAGTTTGGCACTCCCGTTCTCCTGTAGTGCAGTGAACGAGACCCTGCATCAGTCCACCCGCCCTGTGTCATCATCTGGGCCAGATGTTGCTGTGGTCTCTTCATCATCGGTATCTCGCCAATAGAGTCTGGATGCAGACATGATGCAGTCTCAGACCGGTGCAATCTCAGCCGCACATGCGCATTCAGAGTGATGCAGTCTCAGCCGCTCATGCGCATTTGAACCATAGACTGTAAAAGATAGATTTGAACACGTGTTTTCTCGTGCACGCGCACGTTGCGGCGGGTCAAAGACGGAAATACGCCAAAATACGGTTTAAAAACTAAAGGTACGACAGACAAAATACCCATGTATCTACACCTGATCTACACACATATCTATGTCATGAGGTAGCCTGTAAACTCCTATTATAAAAGATTTGGGTCGCGGCCAGGATTTTATTTAAAATAATAGCTGATAGGCATTTCTAATTTTGTCTTAATAACTTCATTAACACGTCTAAAATGTGTTTATATTGGCAAAATGCATAACTAATTAATGTTAATGCACTACTAAATAAAACATTTCTACACATTCCTCCTACATAAAAAACTTTTATATAGACACGTTATAGTGCTTTACCATTCAGTAGTACAGTAACATACCATTTATATTACAGTATTTAAAACTTTTATGTTAACACATGCTACAGCTAGAAAATATTTTAGTTGACTTAGGTTTATTAACTACATTGAAATAAAAAAAAAACCTTTTATATTTCTTCATCACAAAATAAACACATATAAAACTGTATGACTTATTAAATGATTACCAAGGACCTCTTTATATTCCTTTATTGCAGAAAGAAAAACACAATAAATGTATTTCATTCATTTTCTTTTTAGCTTAATCCCTTTATTAATCTGGGGTCACCACAGTGGAATGAACCGCCAACTTATCCAGCATATGTTTTACGTAGCGGATGCCCTTCCAGCTGCAACCCATCTCTGGGAAACATCCATTCACACTCATTCACTACGGATAATTTAGCTTACCCAATTCACCTGTACCGCATGTCTTTGGACTGTGGGGGAAACCGGAGCACCCGTAGGAAACCCACACGAACGCAGGGAGAACATGCAAACTCCACACAAAAACACCTACTGACCCAGCCGAGGCTCAAACCAGCGACCTTCTTGCTCCGACGCGACAGCACTACCAACTGCACCACCGTGTCACCATAAATATATTTAAAACTTTCAAATAAAGAATTATATTTATAATGATTTCTAATCACAGTGCAGTGGGTAGCATGTTCGCCTCACAGCAAGAAGGTCGCTGGTTCAAGCCTCAGCTGGGTCAATTGTCATTATTGTGTGGAGTTTGCATGTTCTTCCCGTGTTCGCGTGGATTTCCTCCGGGTGCTTCGGTTTCCCCCACAGTCCAAAGACATGTGAATGGTACAGGTGAATTGGGTAGGCTAAATTGTCCGTAGTAAATGAGTGTAAATGAATGTTTCCCAGAGATGGGTTGCAGCTGGAAGGGCATCCGCTGCGTAAAACATATGCTGGATAAGTTGGCGGTTCATTCCTCTCTGGCGACCCCAGATTAATAAAGGGACTAAGCCGAATGATTTATAATGCTTTTGTCACAATGAATAAATATGTTTCCAAAACACACAGCAGTTGGTGATTGATGACTTTAGTGAATTAATATCTGCAGTCAGACTGGGATGGGTTTCCCAAAACCATCGTTAGCCAACTAAGGTCGAAAGTTCCATCGTTACAAAGATAGTTTGTTGATTTTCCGTTTCCCAAATCCATCGCTCCAATGAACATTCGCAAACTGCGTCGCAAAGTCGAGCACTTGAAACGACACCTCTGGAGCTGTAGTTAAAAACATAGTTCCTGGCTGTGTGCTATTCCCACTTATCTCCCCTATGCCCTATTCATTTAGAACATTCTAACATTCAAAGTTGGAATGATTAAAAGTAAAAAAGCATTAAGGTCATCTCTCTTAGGTGTAATTTGCTTTCAAAGTATTTTTACAGTTCAGTTTTAGCGATCTTCATGTTTACAGTTGTGCTCCCTTCACAGTGCACTTTGAAAACATTGATGTCATTTTGAACACAGCCTCATAGCGAAAGAGCTATTATTTAAAAGCGGAATTTATGTTACGTCTCCAAAGCTTGTGAAAATAAAAAACATAGCATACGTTAATGGTTTTAATTCATAGTAGGTTATTTATTAAGTGTCTCTACTCTATATGGCATAGGCCTGCTGGTTAGAACTTTCTGCGGTGGTTTGCATGTGTCATATTGTAAAAGTAGACATTTATTTTTTTTTAAATAAATAAACAATATCCTACTTAATAATAATAATAATAATCATCATCATTAATATTATTATTAAAGTAAATATATTTATAATAAATTGCCTCATTATTTATTTATTTATATGATTTATATATGATATTAGAATAGTGTTAGCTTTTGTAAGTAATTTTATATTTTAAAATAGAATATGTAATGTTCTCAATAATATTAGTAAAGGAAACACAGGTCCTATATGTGTCATTTACATATATTTCAATTAATATGGAAAACGAGTGCATGTTTTTACCAAAACTAATATTGGATTTTATTTTAAATACGTGTTTGTATAAAACAATTTAATTTGCACAAAGAAATGATGGGGTTGTTCTCTAAAGAAGTTGCTCCACCCCGTTTAGAGCATCATTATGGGCGTTTTACGTTATAGCTAACGTGGTTCAAGCGATGGATCTGCGACAGAGAAACTAGGGGTTTTGGGAAACACTCATCACTACATCGTTCTTTCACCAAACGATGCATCAAACTATGATAGTTCAGCCACGAGTTACATCGTTGTTTGGGAAACGCACCCCAGTACAGATGCAGACATCTGAGGAGTGCAGATGTGGACATCTGAGGAGTCAATGCAGATGTTTTACACCTGCTAAGACTGAGTGATCCACCTGTAAGGATAAATTGAAGAGACAGATGTAAAAATGGTTCTGATTCATATATTTTCCACATATATCTTGTGTCCATTTATTTATTATTGTCTTTTGTTAACAACATTCAAATTACTTTACAACTGTTGTATGACAGTTCCTCTAACGATCCATTTATAAAATAATGTTAAGTAACACCTAAACAAATGATATAGAGCAGGTCACCTGCAAACTGCCCTGTTACTTTTCAAAACAACACCCCAAAACAGAGCTAGTAAAATATTCATGGTTTTCATTATTGTCTAAACAAATGAATTAAAATACCAAATTAACAAAAACTTGTTATTTCAGATAAATGTTTATATATATATATATATATATATTTACATGAATTTAACATGAACTGATGGTGAACAATGATTTTTACATAAGCTTTTTTTAATGTTAACATCTGCTTAATAGAATATTTTAATGTATCCCTTTATATTAACAGCTTAATTAATGTTTACTTACACATACACTTATGTACTTGTTTGTGGGTTAGATATCATGACCAAACAATAAACAACACGTTTATTCAATAATACTGAGTCTTGGTTAATCTAAGCTTATTAATATTGTAATATGTTAGTAACTGCATTAGTTAACATGAACAAATAATGAACAATGACCCAGATTCAGTGCTACACAATGTTCAACTTGCATGTTAATCATGTTTGTGGACTCTTTACTAACACAATTTATCACTAACAAAGAATTAGTTAAGCGAATTAGGATTCTTTTAGTAAATTGTACACTACTTTAGCATTAATATACTGTGTTACTAGCATTTGTAATTGTAAACTCTTTACTAGCATGGTTTATCAGTAACAAACCATCTGTTAATGGAATCAGAAACTTTATTGTAATGTGTACGTCACTCCAACATTATGTGTTACTAACATTTGTAAACTCTTTACTGAAATTAATTTCACAAAGTTCTTATTCTTTTTTTTTTACATTTTTGCTTAAAAAATAAGTTTTAAAATCTGGCAATGTTCTCCCTGTTATGTAATGTAGTAAAGGATCTGAAAGAGATGTGTAAATGGTTTACACTGATTCGAGATCCAGTAAAATCATTAATCACTGCTTTGTAATAAACTCATAGATGTTAGTAACACATCAGTTACAATATTGGGTTAGTGGTAAGTCAGCAAAGAGTTTACAAATGTAACACATGTTGAATTAGTGTACATTTTACAATAAAGTTCCTAATTCCCTTAACTAATGCTTTGCATGATCAATCACATTAAAGAGTCTACAAACATGAATAACATGCCAGGACTGAACCTGAGTCATTGTTCATTATTTGTTCATGTTAACTGCATTAAGTAACACATGTATAAGTTTATGTCAACAACGATTTAGTATTACTGAATAAATGTGCTGTTCATTGTTTAGTCATGTTATTTAACCAATGAACCAATACATTAGTCTATGTGAAAATAAACATTAGTTAATTATGTTAAGCTGTTAATGTAAAGTGATACAATACAACAATGAGAAACACTTTAACTAATGCTGATGTTTATTTAACATTAACATAGATTAATAAACGCCCACGGTAAACTAATGTATGAACTGACGTTATCTAATGCAATCTTTCTGTAAATGTTATGCTATTTAATCTTATGAATAAATGAATTTAATGTCAACAAGCTAGCGGTCGCGCTAAACTGTTTACTTTATCTAAACACATGGATGACATCGAGGGAGCTGTGTACAGGTTATATCGGGCACATATCACGATCGTTTTTATAACATTCACCTAATAACTAAAAACACCACATTTAATAACATTGCGAAATTCGCATATGGAATAAATATACTTACAGTACGAGTGTCCGTATGTGAAGCATCTGTCTCACGGAGAGCGAAAGTGTGCCCGCGTGCGCATGTGTGGCTGAGTGCTGTCTGATTGCGCATGTCCGGCTGAGACTGCATCACTCTGAATGCGCATGTGCGGCTGAGATTGCACCGGTCTGAGATTGCATCGTGTCTGCAGCCAGACCCTTCTCGTATCTGGGGCATGAACTGCCATGAAACCTGTCCTGTTCCTGTCTGACTGCAGCAGTGAGGGATGTGATGATGGTGAAGTCCCTCTGATCATCTGCAGAACTGGCCCAGCTGTGTGGAGAAACATGGGCTTCTGTCTGTAATACATCTCTGTTAAAATAAAACTTGGTTTCATGTGTTGTTGACTTGTATTTATTTGTCATGATTACTCATATTCATTCTTTTTATAATATATTAATGTTTCTGTTTGTTTTCAATAAATAATGATAAAACTTTCAGTAATGTATGCATTTCCATTGTTTAACAAAAAATTAAGAAAATAAGAAACATTGTCTAGTGACAATTCATGTAGATTTACTTATATCATTAATTGTCCGCATTTATCATTCTTGAAAGTGTTGGGGTGAGCTAGCAGTGCATTCTTGGCTAAAATGTTTAGTAAAATCTTAATTTTTTTCGAGTGTAAAATACATTATAATAACATGTTAGCATTGGTTATTAAGGTAAAGTTGGTTTTATATTTGCACATTTAAACATTTTAATGCTCCCTATATTGTTTACCATGGTACTTTAAATATTCCGTCTGAAATTACATTTAAGTATGACTTCAAAACAACATTAGCACTATATAATTGACTGTGGACAGTGCTGTACTTTGATAGCCATTGGCTGCTATTATGATTTCCCACTGTAGAATTTGAAAATAATGTTTTTCTGAAATTATATTATTAAGGAGAAAGTCAGAATGTGCAACTATAAAACCAGCTTCACCTCAATGTATTGGTTTTGCTCACCTGCGAAGACGCACCCTGGTCTGCCATTTTTCTAAAATAAATACATGAAATAAATTGTTTAATTTACAGGGTCGTATTATATGAGAAGCATACCTGCCAACACTCCTGTTTTTCCCGGGAGTCTCCCGTATTGTTTTGACTCCCGGAAAACTCCCAGAATTTCCAGCATTTCCAGGATGCTGCTGTGGACTTCTTTACCCTCACCACACACACCAATCTGCAGATATTTCAGATCATACTAAACATAAAAAAACAAAGTCATTTTACTGCACAAGGTGTCATTTGATTTCTGTAGTGTTAGTAATAAAATGATCTTACCTCTTTTTTTAGATTCTATTTTCCACAAATGTCTTAGTTCCCTTGTCTACAGGTCCAGCTCCATCACAACAGCTCTGCAGAAACACACACACACACCAGCAATCAGAAAGCTGATGTAATCACTGTTTGAGAATACAATAACAAATAATAAATAGCAAATGTAAAAGATGCTTTCTTAATTTCTGTACTGTACTCAATAAAAGCCTCACTGTAACATCAAGACTACAATACATGACCTCTGTGATTCACCTGCTCAAATAACATGTTGGTGTAGTTGCTGATGTAACAAATATTCCTCAATTGATCAACTATACTGAAGCTCAGATTAAACAAATGACCCTTTATTCTCATTTATTAAAATTACATGTATCTAATTTAAACAGTTTTGACAACAGTCAATTGACAACAGATTCTACATCAGCACAAATACATCACTCACTCAGATGTCTGTTAACCTTGTAATCTGCAATATTTCACATATTTTTCTGTCAGACATTCGATAATAATCTTTTGATTTATGTAAACATATGTAAATTTACTTTTGAAACGTTACTTTATATGTGCTTACTGGAGACCCTAACATTACATAATCAACATTTACAGCAAAATAAAATAGACCACAAAATAAAGCCTCTTTACACCCTCAGCAATTCTACAGAACACTGTACAGTAGCTCAACAAATGCGAGTTTAACACAAGGAACTGTCTTTGATTTATAATACTCACATTTCAAACTGACCGCGTCCTCCTCTTCCTCCTTCAGGCTGTATGCTGTGGCTTCCTGGAGTAGAAAGGTATCCATCTGACGTACTTTTGATGGTTACTAAAGTTTCAAACGTACTCCTTTCTTTAGGTATGTTTTCTCCTAGTATGTAATAGTTAAGCAGGGATTTATGAACGCAAATCTCGCGAAGGGTAGAGGTTTCGGTTTCGAAGTTTAGCTGCAGCAACGCTAGAGCGGTGACGTCACGCCCCATCCCCTATTGGCTGAATTTCTCTGAGAGCCTGCGTTTTGATTGGCAGACACACAAGTCAGTTTTGCACCATATATCACAGTGATATATGGTGCAAAAGAGAGAGAGCGCGAAATGTAGATTTGCAAGTGTAAAACAGCACTTGAGACTCGTAGTGGCAGATTTGAGAGGTTGCAGTAACATATTTGTGTTTGTGCTTAGAAAAAAATAAACCAAGCGTTATACACGGGTTCAGCTCTCTTTGCGTGGATACACATTCTAATCTACAGATGTGCAGGTTTTGTCTGTGACTTCACATTTCTGGATGCAGGTGTGTGAATGTGTTTTGCACCATATGCACTGCAACAATAGTAGCAAAGAACATGAGAGGACAAGTTTCTGTATTTGTGATTTGTCCGGTGAGATTTGTGCACCTGCACTGAAGGATTTGAAAAGGTGTAAATGTTGCTTTGTGTTTGTAGGAGACAAAAAATACTTACACATTTGCAAATTTGCTCTGCAAGTACAAATTTACTGATACACATTTGCAAATTTGCTCTGCAAGTACAAATTTACTGATACACATTTGCAAATTTGCTCTGCAAGTACAAATTTACTAATACACATTTGTGGCTATTCTTTACAACTACAAATTAAACTTTTACAGCTGCTTGGGAGATTTGCCCCAATAATACCTTCATACGCAACCCTCCCGTTTTGTATAAAATCCTGTAAATTTTGCAGGAGTGCATTAAACACCAGCATTTTGCTCCATTCTTAACTATAAATAAAAACAGTGACACACATTCAGTATTAATCCACACGGTGGAAAAAGCTGAACTATTTTGAAACTTGACTGCCGCACGTGTGTAGGAACAGCTGACGGTGGCCATAGCAATGACAAACGGCAGAAGATCGCAAGCTTACAAATGCATTTAAATCCGTAAACAAAGCAGCACGTGTCGCGTTTTCAACGTGGCTTTAGATGCGAAACGAGAATATAAAGAGTTAACCAGATACAGCACAAGTGGTTACAAATAACAAAACACAATTACATACATAATTTGCAAGCTAGAGAAAACAAGGAGGCAACCATTTTAATCGCACTTAAGTTACTTACACTTGTGAAATGGAGGAAGAAACTGATCCATGAACTGTATACTGTAAAGTTTCTGTCAAGCTCTGACAAAGTCCCATACATCAATATCTGGTCCTTCCTTTAACAGACGGCTGACGAATCCCCCATTGTAAGTGTGTAGATTGCTGAAGCACTCGTCAGAAAAATGATGGGAACACAGCACAAGGCTGGTGCTATAATGCTGAGGTATTTTTGCAAAAATAAACTTCAACCACTGACTCTTCACAGTCTCATCTTTGGTTAAGTTAGAGAAAGTAACACTAACTTTTCCTTCCTTCAGAGCACAGCGTCTTCGCGACATGATTCAACCAAGATCTGCTACAGTGTTTGTCATCTTTTTCTTTCTACAGTGTTTGTGGGCAGGGCTGGGGGTTTAAATTTTTCCGGGTCTGTGCGTGCAACAAATGGGCGGGGCTTGAGTTCGTATCAACGTCACGCCGGCACGGCTAAAGACTCATTACTGCGGCGATTCATTCGAACCACTATGAGTCGACTCTTTTATAAATGAATCAATAGTTTTAAACACGGTGCACTTTCAGATTTAAGCCTTAGCTGGATATTTCACTTTACTTAGAGCTGTGTTACACAATCTGGCAAGTAATCTGGCAATTATATCAGCTATTATTTTGCTTGTTTTAAGGAAACTTTAATTTTGGCATATTATTTCTTAAAACAAGACAGTATTTCTGCTTGTCTTGAAAATGCTTCTTGATTTAAGAATTTTTTGATATTTGGACTAGAAACAAGACAAAAAATCTAAGTATCTAAAACTTGCAGTTTATGTACAAATATATAACGTTAAGGTATCCATTATGCACTAATATATGTGCCTTTTAACTACAAATGTGTACCTCCTACAAGAATACAGCCCCTAGTGACAGCTATGGTAACTTTATTTCTGAGATTAGCGGGTACTGTAAAAAAAACTGTCCGGAAATACTAAATACAAAGGTCATTTTGGTCTATGGTATGCATCTGTCAGAACTGCTGCCTATTCCAAAAAAAAAAAAAGAGCATCAGAGATTAATTATCAAATAGCCAGGGCTTTGCTGAGGGTAACAAAAGATTAGTGGATATGCAAAATGGAAAATTGACCACCAGCTAAGTCAGGCTCCCTGGATATGATATTTCAGGCAATCAGGCAATCTGACAGGGACATGTCAAGGGAAAAAAATCTGCCCTCCTGTAAAGGCATTTATAGAGAGCACAGAAGTGTGAAGTGGTCACAGATGCGTGTGTTTACATCTGAAGAGCTTCTGCAGTGCTGGGTGCTGATTCATATGATTTGAGATGAGTCATATGTGGGGAAACTGGAACAAGACTCTGGATGGAGAATGACTTTGGAGATTTACTTGAAATCAGGAATTGAAAATCATCCATTTTTGAGATAGCATTTGGGATTGAATAGACAGAGCGTAACACATTACAATTCGAAAGCCACGCCCACCTGCACTGTAAAAATGCAGGCTTCCACACAATTCCTTTATGTTGTCTCATCACAGATTGAATAAGTTAATCGTAATGTAAACGTTTTTACAAATTTAAGTGGACTGAAAATAAAACAATTAAGTTGCCTTTCCAAACAACTTGTTACTAATTTTAAATAAGTAGTTTGAACAAGCAGCAAAAGTCCTTTTTGAGTGTGTGGGAAACAATTCCTCTCGATTGACTTTCTATTGAGGAAAGCTGTCTCCTTGTAATTTCTTACTAATAAAATAAAAAAAAGCATCTAAAAGCTGCTATTTTACAAAGTGTACAGTAAACAAGCAAAACAAAAAAGAGTTATAACCTCCTAGGGCCCGAGTGTCCACATACGTGGACAGCACATTTTTAGCTCTTAAGTGGCTATTTAAAATACTTTGAATGTTTTATATTTTGTTACAGACATACAGTGTCATCCTGCATCCAGCATATGAAATGTCCCAAACCCTATTTTAACTGTACCAAATGGGAAAAAATGTTGTTTTTACTCTCTGATAGTCAAAGCAAAGTAAAAAAAAAATTTCTGTTAATTATGCATAAAAGAATATTCGGGAAAAAGTGTTTTGTGTAAATTCGGACCACGAGTCCACATATATGGACATCATTTTTCTCTAAAAGTACATCTTATCAAAAGATAATACTTAGATTTTTATTCTAATTAGGTTCCAATAAGCCCAAATAGCAAAGAGAAATAAAAATTGCATGTAAAAAAACACCTTGGACCTTAAGAGGTTAAAAGCCGTAGACTCAAAAATGAATGTTTTCTTAACCTTGTGCCTACTTCAGCCAAGGTATGGCAGCAAAGTTCCTATTACGCCGAAATGAGAATTAGGTTCCAAGCCATATCAACCTAGAAAATAGCAACTTTTTATTTTAGGTTGTTCTCAGTACACAATATAACTAGAGAAGAGTCAAGCTTTAAGTAGGAAAATTATTAAAACTCTTTAGTCATTTTTGAGTGAGATGCTAATGGTCTAACCTGATTCAATGATATGCTAAACTACGCTAAAAGTGCTCCTGTCAGACCTGAAGATTGGCTGAATACATTAAAAAATTATAAAACTCAACTGTTTAACTCTGTAAATTTAGCCTATCTTTAAAAAAGTGGTAGATTCCTTTAAATCATTGCTGATTGTTGACAAGTGGGAAATGGAATAAGGCAGTCCACATGAAATAACATGAAAAAAACAGCAACAACAACAGCAACAACAGGGACGTGCAGAGACCTTTTAAGGGACAGGGGCTCAAGTGAAAAAAGGGCACTTTTTATTAAATAATAATAATAATAATTGTACTTTAATAAATAAAATATAATAAAGGAAATTTCATCCTAAATTCACCATATACTCACCCTTAAAAGGATAGTTCATTCAAAACTAAAAATTCTGTCACCATTTACTCAACTTTTACTTGTTCCAAACCTATTTGACTTTTTTGTTTTTTGTCGAACACACAAAATAATATTTTAAAGTGAGAGGAAACCTGTAACCATTGACTTTCATTGTATTTGTTTTTAAAACCAAGATATACATAAAAAAAAATGTATTGTCTGACAGGGAAAGCTGTCCTTAAAAGAACACACATTAACTTATACATATATTATATTATATTATTATTATTATTTAAAAAATAATTATTATCCCCAGGAAAAAAGGGCATTTTCTCTCTAGGAGAAAAAAGGGCAGGGTCTCAAACACCCAAAGGCCCCACCTCTGCACGTGCCTGAGCAACAACAACATTTTTGATCAATTTAAAGTAAAATTTAAAATGACAAACAAAAATCCCTGATATTCCATGATTTTAAAGATTGTGTGCATTAATCTCACTAATGGTCTAGATTAATTAAAAAATATATCTATGATTTAATTGCAAATTCATGACAATCTAGTTTAGGGAAACAGATCCTCTAGTGTGGCTGCATGGTGATGCAGTGGGTAGCATGTTCGCCTCACAACAAGAAGTTCGCTAGTACGAGCCTCAGTTGGGTCAGTTGGCGTTTCTGTGTGGAGTTTGCATGTTCTCCCCGTGTTCGCATGGGTTTTCTCCGGCTGCTCCGGTTTCCCCCACAAGTCCAAAGACATGCGCTATAGGTGTATGTGTGTGAATGAGTGTGTATGGATGTTTCCAAGTGATAAGTTGCACCTGGAAGGGCATCCGCTGCATAAAAGATAGGCTGGTTAAGTTCATTCCGCTGTGACGACCCCAGACTAATAAAGGGACTAAGTCAAAAAGAAAATGAATGAATGAATGATCCTCTACTTTTATCTCATTATTCATACATTTATATCTTTTACCTTGCCTAAAGTGAATAAGTGCAGATACACTGAAGTAGTTTTGGTTACTTTTAACACGTTAACACTGACAGCCCTACATTCACTGACTTTCAATGTCAATATACACCTTTTAGAGTTTCAAGAATGCACACTTAGCTGATGATTGGTAATAAAGCATGTTTGGCATGCTGTCTTGGGAGAGAGCCCTGAGCTCAGAAGATCCTCGAGCACAGGGCTCCCTCTTGTTTGAAGAGAGAGAGGGGAGTTTGAGCTCAAGTAAGTCTCATGAACTCCCCTGCTTATTTATGGCTAATGGAAAATTAGGAATGACTATGGAGAGATGTACGTATAGCTGACTAAAGCCAAGGTCACACTGCACTTTTCTCCCCATAGACTTCCATTCATATGCACGCAAATGGAGCAGACCGGAAACGCAAGCTCGTGCGAAAAGTTTTGCAGTTCACTGCATTGCAAAGTTCAAGCTTGGTGAACTCTGACCTGCAAAATCGCATCACGTGACTGCGTGTGACAATTGAAGATCAAAACATGACCTCTCTGTACAGAAATGTAAAATATGGACCAATCACTCGCTTTGTTTTTTGTCTACTCATCTTGTTTAATCCCGCCTCTTTTCGCTGAATTTTGCAAGCTCAAACTCTAGTCTGACTGCGGCATAAAAGCTCATCTATGATGCCAATTTGTTTTGGTCAATTCACTTATGTCACACGTCTTTGGACGGTGGGAGGAAACCCACACGAGCACAGGGAGAACATGTAAACTCCGCACAGAAACATCGACTGGCCTGGTAAGGACTTGGACCAGTGACATTCTTGCTGTGAGGCAACAGTGCTAACCACTGGGTCGCCGTGCCACCCTATCTAGGAAAATGGAGTAGTAGGGGTGGAAGGGGGGATTATTCAAGACAAAGATACCTAAGGTATGAAACTCTGGTTATTTATAGGCACTTAGGAATCATCTGATTCAAGAGTTCACACTTAGCTGATGATTGATTATAAAGCTTGTTTGGCATGCTGTCCCAGGAGAGAGCCCTGGGCTCATAAGATCCTCGAGCCCGGGCCACCCTCCCGTTTGCAAGGCGAGAGCAGAGTAGATCTCGAGAACTCCCCCGCTGTAGTAGCTAATGAACAGATAGGGATTGCTCTTAAGAAATAACTATTTACTTGGAGCATGTCTATGGTGGCGATTTGGATTAGTCAATTAACTTAAATTGCATATTTTTGGATGGTGGGAAGAACCCAGGGGAAACCCACGTGAGCATGTGGAGAACATGTAAACTCCGCACAGAAACATCAGCTGGTTTGATAAGGACTAGAACCAGTGACATTCTTGCTGTGAGGCAAAAGTCTAGGAAAGGAGTAGTGGTGGGAGGGGGGGTTCTTCAAAAACGAAGATGGCTGTTATATGGAACTTAGGGTATTTGTAGTGGCTTAAGAATCGTCTGATTGGTGAATCATAATTAAATAATGTGTGACCGGCTGCAAGCGATCATAAGCACGTGATCCTCTCGAAATTAGTTTATAAATGAACTTCACTTGGTGAATCATGTGTTAGCTAATGCGGGACCATCCATGGTCAATCATAAGCATGTGCTCCTCTCAAAATTAGGGCTCCTCCCTTCATATTGCCCCAACAGAAATGGATTCTGTGGAACCCAGCATTTTTTACAGTGTAACCTAAAAAGTCCTGCAACATTCACAAAGTGAGTGCATATGTTCTTGGAAAGTTAAAATGAAGTCTCGGTTGGCTTTTAGCAGCATCTCCGAGGAGTTCTGGATGTTCGCCAGACAAACAGACGTCTCTCGATGACACACACGACTCCACAAACATCTCCCGCTTTCATCTCTATCAGACACACACATAAACTACATGAGCCCACAACTCAACTCAGCTTCTGTCCGACGCTGTAGGATTATATAACGCGTTCTGCACATTTCTCTGCACCCGTCTGTGTGAGTTGTTCAGCATGGCACTGCATGTTCTGGGTATCTGACCTGGCGAGGCGTGACACCAGCTGCTTTTACAAACGTGTTCGCCTCCCTGGTTTACAACGCCAGCTCATTAGCCGGAATCAGATGTTGTTCTGCGGGGCAAGAACAAATGTCATCGGGGTATTCAGCACTGAAGGACTGAACAACCGGCTCAATTTACATACAATTATTCAGGAAACTAGACTGCTGTTGTAGCTGGAGCTGCGGGAATGGACTCAGAGGGTTTCTAGCTGTAGCCAAAAAAATAGTTTTTTGTTATTGGAAATAGATCGATTCAGTGTTTTACTCCAACCTCAAATCAGAAAAGGTTGAAACAGTATGGAAAACGCAAATTAAAAAAGAAAGCAGTGATTTATAAATTTACTTTGACTTGTTTTTCAGTGCAGACAATTCAACAAACATTATTTAATGTGTTCTTCATGATTTTTATTGTTTGTTTTTTCAAAACAAACATGTATTCCAATTTTGCTTCTTTCAACACACTTTAAAAAAGTTGGGACAGAAGCAATTTAGGGCTAGTAATCAGGTAAATTGGTTAAATAATGATGTGATTTGCAACAGGTGATGTCAACAAGTGATTGTAATCAGGATTTGGTACAAAATCCAAGAAAGGCAACTTAGACTCATTCTGAAAACGTACCACTATATACATTTCTGAAGAGCGGCAAATAAATTCCAGGTGCTTTTTTTTTTTGCAGTTTTTGTTTTCATGAATTCACCAGAGGCCGCTGTGTGCGATTTTTGAGATCTCAAATTTCTCTCACGAGTGCCATTCGCACCTGCTGTTCTTGCGTTAATCCACCAGAGGCCGCTGTCGACTGACTGACTGAATAACTGACTGATCGACTGACCCACCCTCCTTCTTCCCTAAACCCAACCAATAGTGTTTTTTAAAAGCACCGATTGACCCACCCACCCTCTTCCCTTAACCCAACCGACAGGTTTAAAAAGCAATCCAGAAAAAGAAAAGCCCTCGCCAGATTTTTACCACATTTTCAGATTTTACCACATTATCACCCTGTTATTTACTTGTTTATTTTATTTTTTGGCTTTTGTTTTTGTCTTTCCCGCTTTCTGAAACCGTTCATCATCAGACTTGAACCGTGGTCAACTCCTCTCCTCAAGTTCACCAATGTACATGGCAAGCTAACTGGACAAACTGGTAACAACGGGAAAGCTGTCCATACAGAGGTAAGAGATCAGCTGGTAAACACGAAAAGGAATGGTGTCATACCACACCGTATCGTTCATTTTAACAACAAAATGCAGCCATACGTAACTCTGGCTACATAATTTGCGATCCCCAGAAATGTATATAGGCCTACGTTTTCAGAATGAGCCTATGTTGAAGAAAGGTCTAGCCCTTTAGGAGCAAAGATGGGCTGATGATCGCCAGTTTGCCAACACGTGGGAGAAATTATTGAAATGTGTATTTTAGACATTGTGTTTCACATAAAAAAAACAAAATTTTAAAGACAAATTACTTTGTCATTATAAATTAGGACTAAGCACATTCTGTATATAACACTTTTTTTTTAATTACAGTGAGTTAACAAAAAATGTCATATTCACAATCACAGTAATTGTAATTTCTTATATTTATATAATATTCTAATAATATTTTTTCTTCCGGAGAAAGTCTTATTTGTTTTTTTTTAGGCTAGAAGAAAAGCGTTTTTTATTATTATTTTTTTAAATTAAAGGTCAATATTATTAGCCCCCTTAAGCAATATTTGTTTTCAATTGTCTACAGAACAAACCAATCATACAATGCCTTGCCTAATTACCCTAACTTGCCTACTTAACCTAGTTAAGCTTTAAGTTGAATAATAGTATCTTGAAGAATGTCTAGTATTCAGCTTAAAGTTCAATTTAAAAGGCCAGATGAGTATACATTCTGTCTGTAATAATAACAACTTAAAAATGATCTATTACTTAATAACTTTACTTCCTAATTTTATAAAGTTTCATTTGGAAGTAATTGTTTATCACAAGATAAGCATGGTTGTTGTTCTTTTACTTTTAAGTTAGTTTAAGATAAACAGTTTACGAAGCAGAAAGGCCTTAAGTTCCTGCTGTAATCCAGGATTCTCCCCTGATCATTGTTTTCCAGGTACATCTACACCAGGTAATGAGGTGCTAAAAAATGCTGTTTTGCACTATGGGTCAGAGGGTGGCCTGAGGAGAACCTGAACTTTAAAAAAGAACTTCAGAACTTTCAGAATGTTCCAAAAGTCATAGAAGATTTTATATATAAAGTTCTTTCCAAAGGTGAAGTGTCTCATATTTTTGTATCATTAGCAAAACTAAAGTCTACTTACTGTATGCCTCTGCATATTGAGCTGGGACAGAAAGAAGGTGCTTTATTCTTTGAATAATGTAGCTCTAATGATCTGGTTTTGATTCTGAGAGGAAAGATGACATGTTCTGAGGTTAACGCAGTAGAAGTCAAAATTATTAGCCCTCTCTTGATGTTTTAATTCTTTTTAAAATACTTCTCAAGTGCTGTTTAATATAGAAAAGGTTTTTAAACATAATAGTTTTAATTTCTAATAGCTATTTTTTTTTGTCTTTTTCATCATTAGAGAACATATTTTTATACTTATTGTGCAAGATATTAGGGGTGTCAAAATTAATTGTTTCTTCGGTGCACCGCGATGCAGACGCGGACAATTCGGTATCGGTTCAGTAATATTCATAACCGGTTATTATGTACTGACGTCATTTATCTCCTATCCGCTATGTCGCAGTAGCTTACTATGGCGAGGTATGCGAGCGCGAGTGTTTACAATGCTTCGCCTACTTGATGCACAAACTGCACAATTTCACTGCGTGTGTGTTTTCTGGACACTCTTTCACTGACACTTACAGCAGAAGCCCCTATTTCACTGCAATTGAGAGAATGAAAGTAAACTCCATTACTCTCTCTCTCTCTCTCGCTGTGGCCCATTTGACCTGCTGGCGTGAGTTTTTCTCTCCTCTCGGCTGATACGGCGATACTTCTGGATAGAGGTCTGCATTCCCGCGGGTGTAAGGCGGGAGCCGCTGGACCAGACCAGATTTCTTGCGGCACGGAAATAAATTTCCAAATAAAGTGCGGGAGCAGTCGGTAACTCTGGTGTAAGTTGAACGGGAGCGGGCGGTCTAACAATATCGCTCCCGAGCAAGCACGTATGCGTGTGTGTGTGTGTGTGTGTGTGTTTATGTGTGTGAATGAGAGAGAGCGATGCTATGTGTTGCTGTCTATGTTTGTGTGTGCGTGTATGTGTGTGAATGAGAGGGCGTGATGCTCTGTGTCGCTTGCTTGGTGCTGTGTGTCTATGTGTGTGTGTGTGTTTATACAGACAGCCCCAAATATAAAACTGTGTTTGGGGAAAGCATCGACAATGCACCGTAATGCACCGAGATATCAACTTGAACTGAATCGATGGCATGATAATCGTAACCGAACCGAACTGAACCGTGAGACCAGTGTAGGTTCACACCTCTACAAGATACACTTTAAAAAATATCCGTAAATTAACAATTTTCTGTATTTTGTTTTTTATTATTGTTTCCCAATTATTTATGCATTTGTGCATTAATTGTGCATTTCCAGCAACTTTAAACTTTGAAAAGTTTGAAAAAAGTTACTTTTATTAGCATTTTTAATAGTTTGAAGTGACATATTGTTTGGGTTGGTGGTATTACGGTACAAAAAAGTTGTAATAAACTGCCAGTACATTTTCTGTTATTTTACAGACTTTTTCTCTATATCTTATTTCTTATCCATTATATTATTCCAAACTTAATCACTAAAGTCACTTTTTTAAACTGTAGAGTTGAATTTTCAACATCAAAAGTCGACAGAGCAGAGATCAACATCCCATAATGCAGTTCACAATTGTAAATAGATGGAAAATACAAAATACAGAAAATGTTCATTAAAATATTTTTTTACGGTTTATTAGTATTAAACTTAAAGTGCAAAATAAAGGCTGATTATTTAATTAGACAAGTCATTGTTCTGTATAGTCAAACAAAAAAGGGGGCTTATAATATTTATAAGGGGACTTCTGGTAGTACCCAGAATAGCAAAGTCTACTAAAGGAGGTCGAGCCTTCTCATTTATGGCTCCTAAACTCTGGAATAGCCTTCCTGATCATGTCTGAGGCTCAGACACACTCTCTCAGTTCAAAACTAGATTAAAGACCTATCTATTTAGTAAAGCATACACACAATGCCTCACATAATGGTATGAGTGTGCTCCATGCAGGTGAGTGGGCTTGACAAGCCTCCTGTTGGACCAGCCCGATCTCAAGAGAAAACGTAAGTATATTGCGTTTTGTCAGTTTAGTGGCTAATTCGTATGAGTTCAGGCGTACGAAAATGTACAATTTTAAAAAGGAGGCGTGGCACCCAACCCCACCCCTAACCCCAACCGTCATTGGGTGATGAGCAAATCGTACTAATTTGTACAAATTAGATCATACGAATTAGCCACTAAATCAAAAAGTTACGAATTGCCGTGACATTGCGTTGGTTGGACACACTCATCCTGTCTTAACGCACCAGACATTGTGTTTTGTTTAATTTTTCTTCATTTTCACATTGACGTGTAATAACTCTTGTTAAAATACAATATAAACAGCAGCTACGTTAATTTTTTTGTTGTTCTCTATTTCCTCGTAGGGATGCCTGTCCCGAGGCCTCTAGAGACTGTGCAGTGGCATTGATGGGATCCAAAACCTGTGAAGAGATGATGCCAACTAGAGGACTTTGAGGACAACACATACACTTAATACAAAAATACACTTCATTAAACATGTACACAGACATCACCTATATACTATAAAGTTGCAGGTTAATGCTGTCTGTATATAATAACTTATATTTGATTGTAACTTAAACTTAGATTGTAATGTAATAATGTGCACCTTTTGTAAAGCTGATTTGAAACAATAATTATTGAAAAAAGCATGATACAAATAAACTTGAATTGAATTAAATATTACTTACTTTAAAAAATTTTAAATAGTTAAAAAAAATGTTGGATTTTAATCCAAAACTGCTTTTATTCCAACCAAATTAATCAAAATAAGACTTTCTCCAGAAGAAAAAAATATTATAGGACATACTGCAGAAGTCTTTGCTCTGCTAAACATCACTTGGGAAATATCTGAAAAATAATTAAAATTTCACATCACTTTGCCTTCAACTCAACAGTAAATGCATTGATCTTGGTGTGCGTTTGAAAACCGAAGGTGGTTTCTGTCCCAAGAGGGACTTTGTAAGCAGTTTGATTGAGGTCCACCTGGTAGTAAAGACCTCCGGAGGTCACCTTACTCAACCCTATAGCGCGGGACAGCTTCTGACAGGCATTTAGCAGCGGACAGGATTGCTGAGATGAAAACCACCCTTCTATTTGTCCATTGACCCCTGTGGAGACGGAGCCGTGTATCCATCAACCTGAGGTGAAAGAGCAAAAAGAGAAGACAACCGATGAGCCACTCTTCACAATCCAATAATTAAGTTGTTGTCAGGTGTAAATACCCTGAGGGAAATAAAAACAGGAGGAAATTGTGTATGAAGAGAAGTGCTGATGGAGGGAGATGGAGTGAAACAGGTGGAGGAGTGAAGGCACGTGAGGACGGATTGTTTTGGGGAGGAAGTGATGCGTGGCCTGCAAGATGATGAGAAGACGAGATAATTAAATGTGATGACAGAGAGCCTGACTATCCTGGATGAATGCTGATGTGAATAGCGGCGGCAATGCATGGAGGTAACGTTTCATTTAAAAAATGTAAACATGTTGGCTGTTTACGTACCAATGGTCTTTTGGGGGTCTGAAAACTACGGTAAACAATTCAGGCATATGTATAAAGATGAAGGCAGAATTGTTAGCCCTCATGTAAAATTTGTATTCTTTTTCAAATAGTGATGTTTCCCATTTTTAAACATAATAGTTTCAATAACTAACTTATTATAACTACTTCTTTTGTCTTTGCTATGATGACAGTACATGATATTTTACTAGTTATTTTGCAAGATTCTAGTGGCAAGTCATTGGACAATAGTATTTTGTTCAGAAGCCAATACAAAAAAAGGATTTTTGAAGGGGGCTACTAATATTCATTCATTCATTCATTCAATCATTTATTCATTCAATCATTCATTCATTCATTCATTCATTCATTTTCTATCGCTTTTCCGGGGACAGGTCGGAACCGGGCAGGAACCGGGCCGGAACCCCAGACTTCTCTCCCCCCAGGCACTTCCTCCAGCTCCTCCGGGGGGATCCTGAGGCGTTCCCAGGCCAGCCGAGAGACATAGTCCCTCCAGCGTGTCCTGAGGCCTCCTCCCGGTGGGACATGCCTGGAACACCTCCCTAGGCAGGCGTCCAGGAGGCATCCAAAACAGATGCTCGAGCCACAATTAGCTGAATTCTCTAGATGTGGAGGGGCAGCGGCTCTACTCCGAGCTCCTCCCAGGTGACAGAGCTTCTCACCCTATCTATAAGGGTGCGCATTGCCACCCTGCGAAGGAAGCACGTTTCGGCTGCTTGTATCCGAGATCTTGTCCTTTCGGTCATGAGCCAAATCTCATGACCAAAGGTGAGAGTAGGAACGTAGATTGACAGGTAAATCGATAGCATTGCCTTTCGGCTCAGCTCCTTCTTTACCACAATCGACTGGTACATCGACCGCATTACTGCTGCTGCTGCACCAATCTGCCTGTCAGTCTCACGTTCCATCCTTCCCTCACTCGTGAACAAAACCCCAAGGTACTTGAACTCCTCCAACTGGGGTAAGGAATTTCCTCCAACCTGGAGATGGCAAAGCACCTTTTTCCGGTGGAGTCCCATGGCCTTGGCCTTGGAGGTGCTGATTGCCCCAGTGGATGCTGAAGCTCCATGTTCGATGAAGCCAACAAAACAACATCGTCTGCGAATAACAGAGATGAAATCCTGTGGTCCCCAAACCAGACCCCCTCCAGCCCAAGGCTGCACTTTGAAATTCTGTCCATAAAAATTATGAACAGAATTGGTGGCAGCCCTGCCGGAGTCCAACATGCACTGGGAAGAAGTCTGACTAATTGCCGGCAATGCAAACCAAACTCCTACTCTGTTCATACAGGGACGAAAAGGCCCTTAACAAAGCGCCTCTAACCCCATACTCCCAGAGCACCCTCCACAGAATGCCACGAGCATGATCAATGATCGACTTTGTGGGGCTACTAATATTCTTTCTCAAATTATTAACAAAAATAAAACTAATTTTATTCCAGCCAATCTAATCGAATTAAGATTTCCCCAGAAGAAAATAGGAAAAACAGAGAATGTCCTTGCTCTGTTAAACATCACTTGGGATATATTTGAAAAAGATATAAAATTTCACAGGAGGTCTAATAATTTTGTCTTCAAATGTACCTATGTACATATTTTATCTGCTTGTTAAGTTGTGACGTATGGAAAACTGTTTCCAGGTTGAAACCGCTACTCATTTGAAATGACAAAGTATTGGTTTATGACCACTCTTTAGTCATATTACACATTAAAGTGAATTTCCTACAACATCATGGTGTACACAACAGTCTCTAGATCACAGACATAAAAAAATAATCACTTTCTGGCCATCTGATATTAGGTACAGATATATACAGTATATATACAGTATATATATATATATATATATATATATATATATATATATATATATATATATATATATATATATATATATATATATATATATATATATATGAGCAATTCCAGCGTTATGGATGTGACATTTGCAGTAAAAACTTAAAACACAAATTCACATAGAAAGTATACGTTAACATTATATTGACACATCTGTTTATATTTTCCAGAACAACTGACCACAAAGTTAAGGGACCAGAAATATATCAATCTGTAAACGTTTTTTATGATTTCAATGAGGGAAATAAACGTGCGTTATGGATGTGACAAAAAAAGTTTGTGAGTTTTCAGTCTACAACATACTTTGTAGAAATTCTGTCAATTAAACTGCACAACCCAAAAGGAACAATGCTAATCAAACCTATATGAGTCGGCTCACTGTAGAACAAACATGATTAATTTTATTTTATTTAATATTTTTGCATTTATGAGGAAAAAGTGTTGTTATGGATGTGACACTTTTCCGTTATGGATGTGACACCTGTAAAATTGCCACTTGTGTGATTTTGGAAAATTAAATATAATAATTTTAAACACTGACAGATACATTTATGAGTATTTTAAAAGTACTGTAAAATACTTGCTTACACAAAAAAAGTAGAAACGATTTCTCTATTTTGGTGAAAACGTAATTTTTTTCATGGCAAGGTTGACATTTGCATGGAATTGCTCATATATATATATTCAGATCATGATTTTCGAAAATATTACAGCGATTTGTAAACATTTATTATTGCCATTCGTTAAGCCTCCCAGTACAGTTTGATAGAGCACTTGGACCCAAAAGCTAATTCGCGTGATGTCACACTTAACAAGCGGATATACACTATATGTTAGGGTTGTCGTGATACCATTAATTCACGTTTCGATACTATACCAGCTGAAGTATTGTGATACCAAGTAGTATTGTATATATACTGTAATTCATAACTCAAATCGAAGGAAATAAAGAAAACTGTCAGAAATACTATATTTTACATGTTATAATAGGCTTGCTTGAATTTAATTCATAATTCCCTTATTATTGAAAAAGGTATTTGCACATCACTTCACCTAAAATGCGTTCTTGTTTATTTTGTAGATAACTGACCAACAAAAAATACATGAAAATAAAGATACAAATTATACCGAATGAAATTTGTTACAAAAAGAGTATTTTTCCAACAAAATTAGGCTCTATGAAGTGGTCAAAAATGTTTTAACGTTTCTTGTTGCTATTTTAGGTTTTTCATCTATTGTTTTTTTTTTTGTCTTATCAGGTACAAATCCAAAGTAATTAAAAATTTCATTTTGTGAGTCGTTCTTTTTAAGAGATTGTTGCGGTTGTTGTAGCTACGAAATCATATTGGCAAGAACAGAAATGAACTGATTCAGATGTGCGTTCTGACTGAAGTATCAGAAAATGTGCAATAGGCTCCCATAAAAGATGTGAATTCTACACAGTTTTGCAACCTTAAAGGGCTCCACAGACTATTCAAATAAAATAGTCTTTTTCCACATGCAACATTATGTATAGTAGATAGACGTTAATGACGATACTACCGTTTACAAACTACAGTGACACCGCCAATATTTTGGAGCCATAGTATCACGATACTACCATAGTACCGGTAAACTGTGCAATTTGTATATGTAAAAATTTGTTGCTGTTTTAAATTTGTAAGTTCAATGAAATTAACTATACATAAAGACATAAAGTTGAATCATGTATAACGTGATTAAAACATGATTAACTTATGTTTATTTAACATAAAAAAGTCATGACTCATTGATAAGATATATATTTTTTTTAGACTTAAAAGATATAGATAATAGTAATTGTAACAGTCACCGTTTCGTTTTCTCTGTAGGGGGCGTGATACTACAGATTCTAGACAGCATTTGATTGGACAGAAAAATTAATAAGAATCCGCTGATTCGTATCGGTAGAAGTTAGAGGCTGTAAGTATTGAACGCAAGTATCTAAATACAAATTTATAGTCTTTGTTTAGGGGAATTTGAGCTTATAAGATAACTTGATTGCATTTTATTTTTAGGTATGTGTACTTAATGTGCAGTTAAAGCATAGTTGCCTAAAAGATATAGGTTGCATTAGGTAATTTCAATGGTAGGTTTAGAAATAGTAACTACTTATTACTATTATTACATTGTGAAAAGCACATAGTACACTCATGTGAAACAGAACTGCCAAATAAAATGCTATCGATAACCTTAAAACGTACATATTCATAATAAAAGCCAACAAAAAACATCAATCTTGATTTCAAAGTGACTAAAATTGAGCGACTTTCAAATAAACAACACACTCTCAGAAATAATAGTACAAGAGCATTCATAATATAGTCGTATAGGGTGCTTCTTTGTACTTTTTGAGGTACTAGTATGTACACTTTACATACTAATATCTAATAAAATATTATTTATTGTCATCATGGCAAAGATAAAAGAAATCATCTTTTAAAAATCTTTTTTCCATTAAACAGAAATTGTGGAAAAAATATACAGGTGGACTAATAGTTCAGAAGGGCTAATAATTCTGACTTCAACTGTATATGCCTGTTCAATTGGTTTGACCTTTTCAAGGAAACAATATGGAGCAGGTATGGAGCAGGATTTGTCAATAAAAATATTAAGATTACCTGAGGAAAGTTTGACAATTATGTTCAGTTTAGCTGGTGATTTGGAACCAGGTGCAAGTCTGATATAAACAAAGTCTGTCATGGCCTAAGTTGCCCTCTGGCTAGAGTGCATTACATTCACAGCCTGCGGTAATGAAACATGACATCTGATCATTAAATTCGTCCTACAAAGTTGGCCAGAGCTGAAGCACAATAATGAGAAGGGAAGTTTTATAGAACTATGTTTTATAGCCTCAAACGAGCTCAGGGTTCAAGACTAAAACCCTTGTAGTTGGCTGTTCCTTGATCAATGCAAACCTTGCGAACACAAGCTTCTTAAAGGGAGAGATCACTACAAAAAATATAATTATGTCATTATTTGCTTACTTTACATGTTTTACAATACCTATATGACTTAAATTCTCATGTACAACTTAAAAACAATAAGTGTTAGGCATCAGGTGGTTGTCTGAAGTGTAATCTAATAAGAGGGGGCCCAACAAAAAACAAAACAAAACATAAACAATAAATATATATGGTTTCTATGAGGTTCCCTAAATGGTATACTTAGCAAAGCAAGATTATTCCACATTTCATACACAATGATAATTGAATATGCTTTAAATAAACAATAATACAATGAACACAATAGAAAACAATACAGATAAGTAATAAAAACAAATTATTAAAATGATTAAAAACAGATTTACATTCAGGTGCTTCCCACTTACTAGAAATCCTACTGTATATTAAACCCCCACTCTGATTATAGCTCTTGGAATTGTCCTAACTTTAACCTCATTATGACACCCCTGCATAGGGCCCAGAATCCACAGTGATGTTCCTGTATGGTCCATTCACTAAACTAAAGTCGTCCAACCCAGGCTCATTCTGTATATGTACTCCTATATACATTTCTGGAGAGCACCAAATACATTCCAGGAGGTATGCGTTTTGCAGTTTTTGTTTTTGCGAATCCTTCAGAGGCCGCTGTGTACATTTTTTAAGATCTCAAATTTCTCTCGCGAGTGCCATTCGCACCTGCTGTTCTCGTGTAAATCAACTAGAGGCCGCTGTCAACTGACTGACTGACTGATCGACTGACCCACCCTTCTCCTTCCTCCTTTCCTAAACCCTGCCGATTGTGATTTCAAAAGCATCGATTGACCAAAACACCCACTTCCCTAAACCCAACCGACAGTGTTTTCAAAAGCAATGCAGTAAAAGAAAAGCCCTCGCGGCAGCCTGATTTTTTATCACGTTTTTAGATTTTACCACATTCTTACCCTGTTATTTATTTGTTTATTTTATTTTTTAGCTTCTGTTTTTGTCTTTCCCACTTTCTGGAACCACATCACATCACAAGTTTGCCAACGTACAAGACGAGCCACTCAACAAACTGGTAACAGCGGAAAAGCGTCCATACGGAGGTAGGCACGAAAAGGAACGGCATCATACCGCCCATTAGCGCTTGTTTTAAAGACAAAATGCAGCCATACTGTACGTACCTCTGGCTACATAATTTGCAATCTCCAGAAATGTATAAAGGGCTATGTTTTCAGAATGAGCCTATGTTAGAATTGATCACCTATGGCACTCAATCTAAAAAGACAAAACCTCAACATGCTCAATTGGCTAAGTGTGCATTTATTTTTTTATTTATCCTTTATTAAGATACCATGAAATTAACCAGAATCTCTTTTTCTAGGCAGTCCTGGCCAAGATAACCACATGAAAACAGTTTCATGCATACAGGTAGTTTAGTTTTAAGATAATCTGTCATACAACACACACAAAACAAAAAATATATATTACCATAAAATACCACAGGGATCATACAACAACCTTTTAATTAAATCAACATCAAGGCTCATTCAATTCATGCTGCAATACATTTTTTAAATTATTCAAAGAGAGGATTGCTTCTAATGGTGTATTATTCTGAAAACTGTTCTACAGCCAAGGAGCAAATCGGTGCTCGTTCATGTGAGTGACAATCACACAGTGTGAACTATCAAAGACACGATATAAAAAAAATCGGCGATGAATGCCGTGAGATATTTGGCATGCTAAATATCTGGAGCTGTCGGCGATTCAAATCATGCCGTGTGAAATGTGTTTGACTGAAAATAACATCCGCAATCACCTACAGTCAATGAGAGAGCAGCATTCACTAGTACGGGTACCTGCAGGCCAGCGGGATGCTGGGGGAGAAGTTAAAAGCGCTCACTTTCAGTTTATTTGGACCCAAGAAATGGAGGTAAAACTAGTGTAAATTTGACAGGAGCACTGTGTCTGTTTGACATGTCATCTGAACAATATCACAATCAGGTCGAAAGCAAAAAAGTTGAGGAGAGATTGTTAATTCTCTTCAAAAGCCAGGTGAGCAACACAAGTTTCTGAAGCTAAAGCCTTCTGTTTACATTATGTAGTTAATAACGAAAAATATATTACGTGACCTCACGTTGTTTCCATGTCACTTCTCGCGTTTGTTTGGTTGTGGTGAAAGCTGGTGGAATATGAGTTGTTGGAAAGTATGTATAAGGTGTCATTTATAAGTTCTGTGTTAAAGCTTATAATACTACAACACCAATTAAAAATTTCAAACATTTCAAAAAATTATTAATTATAAGGGAAATTCTCGAAATTGCTCGAAATGAACTTTTTTACTTGGTAGCACCGGTGCTCCCAACTTCAAAAATTTAGGAGCACCAGAAAAAATTTAGGAGCACCCACCAAAAATGAATGAGCACCACTGCAAATTGTATATTAAGGGGTTTATTGTATTTGAAAACAACATCAATTAGGACTAACAAAAAACAGAAACAACTATCTAACTAATGCTGTTATGATTTATTGATATCTGTGCAATAAGTCCAAAATGAATGTCTAATAATTATAAAATATTAATGATGACGATGATGACAATACTAACAATGAATTACATTTCTCATTATCATGCTGCCCGGAATGTGCTTGAATGCGAGTCATGTACTGTAAAAGGTCCTGCTGTTACTTTATGAAAAATAAATGTATGGTTTGCATCAAACAAAAATGAAGCATTGCAGTAAGAAATATTTATTTTGCACTATTGTTTTTATATGCATGTCAATTTAATAAATAATGTTTCTGCTACAAAACAAACGTAAGATTATAATAAATCATTCAATCCAATGCTGAAAGCTGCAAAGCAGTCATCAGTAAATAGAAAAATAATATACATCTCAAGAAAGAACGGACAAAAGAAAGTAAAAGTCTCACTTCTAACACTCTTTAAAAGTTTTGGTTTCGGTTTGTGTCATTCTAAATGCTCAGTCTCGTTATGAGCTGATTTTCATTTTTCTGTGTTTGTGGAAAAAAGCTGGCGTCAGCCGACCCAATAAATGAGCGGGGCAGAGCAGGATTCTCGTGATGACCACCAGCGCAAATACCGTTCTTTGTTATGAGCCGCAGATTTAGTTTAAACTTAGTAAAGGCGAGCTTCTTTGGCGATGATGTGTACAGTGTTACATTTAGGGGACATTTGCGCTGAACACGCAGTAAATGCAACGCATCGAGATTCGGGCACCTTCTCCGAAAACACTCGATTGATCTCGGCTGGCGCTGACAGCTGAAAGCCTTGAGTGATTGACAGCTGATATGAACCAATATAGCGGCAGGGAAGTCCGATTCAGGACGTTTTTAGAAAAAAATCGAAACAAGTCGCACTACATCCATTATATGCAGTCGCACAAATGCTCCCAAATATATTATGAGGTCGCATAGATTAAATTTCGGGCGCATATGCGCCTAAAATGGTCGCAATTTCGAGCCCTGTTAAGTTAGATACACTGTTGGACGTTGTTGCCATATGGCAACATATCATAAAGTACCTTTAAAAAAACAACACTTCAAGTTAAGCTATTTTAAGAAAAGAAAAACAGTCAAATATTTTTTTATAGATCTATCATAATGCGTGCAGTAGAGGGTTAAACACTGTTTGCAATAAATGCGCTTCTCCCAAACATTTGAGTTTTGTTCAGTGTGTGCAAATGTGGGCCTGTAGTCCAAGACAAATTTCCCCATTGGGCACAATAAAGTGTATTAAGTACTGTAAGTAATACCAAAGTTCTCAACTGGATTATGACGACTTCAACAGAGACTTACATTTAGAAAAGTACAGAGGAAATCCTTGAACCATTTGCATCAACTCAAACAAGCAAGCCCTAGAGCGACCTCTATTATTATCAACCACCAAAGCTGAGAAAATTGCAGGTTTCTGAATGTCTTAAAGGTGAATCTTAAGGGTTTTAATCCAAACAAGGAGTCATCTTCCCCCCCAAACAGAGGGCAGATGATAATCATAGCTAGATGCAGTCACGTGTCTTTTTGCTGCACTCCAAGGTCCACATCACATCTCTTCCAGCCCACGCAGAAGATAATGCATTTCCCTGCAGATAATTGCACGGTGCTAATAAGTTAAATACTGATGAACTACCGTTTAAATTGGTGCTGGTGTCTGTGTGTGTGTGTGAAGAAGAGAAAACTATCTGCTATTTTTGCTTATCATTTAAAAGTACGGTGTAAGGAAACGGCTATAACCGTGACCGTGCAATCTCTAGAGTCTGCCGTAATGATGGCCGCTGACATAGATTCATGCTTATCATTACTCTGTGCTGTTTACAATAACACCTTGGCCAGCTTGAAAGTGTCAGCGGGGAGAAGCGGTATTAAGAAAAATACCCAGCATTACATTTTAGCCCGCGGCGCAAAAATGCCTATCCATCTCTCATTCGGGGTGGCTAAACTGATGGATATCAGAATTTCGCAATAACACGGGTATAGCCTGATGAATTGCCGGTATGCCTCCTCACCTTGTTGGACAGGGTCTTGTGTCTGCGTACAAGAGATGACTGCCTAATCTAAGTCAAATACTTTAGGATGGCCATTTTGCCATTTACATAAATAAAAATAAGAAGATATAAATGCTAAATGCAGGTAAACAGTTGTTGTCCTCTGTTTAGAGTAGTGTTTTCCAACCCTGTTTATGAAGGCACACGAACAATACATATTTTCAACCTCTTCCTAAGCAAACGCACCTGAATCAACTCATCAAAACATTAGAAGAGACTCCAAAAACCTGAAATGAATGGGTCAGATAAGGGAGACATCCAAAATATGTACTGCCTCCAGGAACAGGGTTGGGAAACACTGGTTCAGAGAGTCAGAAGATGCAGTTTTGAGTACTTGCAGGAGTTGTAAGTGTATAACCCACAACTGAGGTGCCCTTGAAAAAGCCACCTCACCCCTAATTGCTCCCTGGGTACCTCACTGATGTGTGTGTGCACTTTGAAGGGTGAAACGCACAACACTAACTTTGGGGCTTGTACTCTCTAGGGAATATGGGTTACCGTACATGGCTGTCACGTCTCTTACTTTCACATATAATCATGCAGAACTGTTGCGACAAACAGCAAAGCATGACTAAAGGCATTTTATTTGTACTTGGAAGCTCCCAGTCTGTACTTTTGGCCCCTCAAGTCTTGGCTGCATCTCAAATCTCATATTTCCATAAAAAAGTATGCGACAGTAGTAGTAGTTTGTATGTATGTATGAATTCCCAATATATAAAAGAGTTTGCATTAAGTTTCTGGACCTGAACTGACCTACTTCCAAGAGAGTGTGTATACCTGGGGTTCTTGTTGTCTACATTAAAAGGTCCAAGACTGAGTTTTTATTAAGGTCAAAGGTCCGGAACAATTGATATTACATAACTTGTTTTTAAAAAACATCCATAACATGCATCACAAGTCAACACTATTTATTTGTCTTTAAATAAAGTGGCATTTGCATTCAAAACACATTAAATACAATGCAAATGTGGCAAAACCACTAATATAAGTGCATTGTTGTACAAAACACAACAAAAGGTTGGCCCAATAGTACCTGGATGCAGCCATGATGATGCAAGCTGAGATTGCATATCTCAGAGATGCAACGTCAGACCCAATGCACTCAATAAAGCTAGTGACATCACTGTGAGGGGTAGGATTAGGGGTGGGGTTAGGTGTGGGCATTAAAAATGACCTTGCAACTGCACCAGGTCTGCCTCCAGACCCCTCTCCAAACAAAAAGGTGAAACATACAAAAGGTGTGTAATGAAAACTTTATGTGTTGTAGTTTTGTGGTCCTTATATCTATGTTTTGTATTTACTGTCGTTCAAAATGTTTCATTTCATAGTGGTGTTTCAAATTTCCACTCTCTACAGCTCTTGGTAAGTAAAGAGTTTTGGTTTTTGGCAAAATAAACGCATATAGTACTTATCTGTCCATTCAACATTGAACTGTCAATTCTATTCATCAAGTTTTCTTTTCTGTGAGACCAAGCTCTATTCAAATGATTGCTTTGCTGCAGTGTGTTAAAGCAGGCGTGTGTGCGATTAGCCTGCTAGATCACGTGAAGCCTTGTGTGATCACTGGATGTCATGACAACAGAGTCACGCAGGAAAACTTCAAATATTTTGCCTTCAATGTATTTTTTTTTACAAAAATACAAACAACTCGACAGTTGATTTACAAGGTTTATGCACTTATCGATGAAGGAAATCCACAATTTCAAGCATGGTATTGGAATACGAAATGGAGTCATGTCCAGATGGAATACCCTCGCGGTCCGGAGACTTTGAGAAGCCCTGGTATATACAGTGTAAACTACATTATGGTGGATATACAGTTTTGGAAAGAGTAGCTACTGAAAAATCATACTCAAGCAAAAAAATACTACTCAAAAAGTAAAAAGTAGCTCCTATAAAAACCCTTGAAAGTAGGCATGGGCCGATATAAGATACTGACAGTATGGTAGCCTTGGATAAAATATCATGGTTTCACAGTAATGAGATAACTGCTCTAAAATATGTTCTTTTTAAATCTCTGAGTAAAAAAAACTACTTTTTCCCTATTTAACATAATATATTTTATTTTAAGAAACATTTCAAATATTTTGGAACAATAAACATACCAGTATAAGAAATAATAAAAAGAGAAATAAGTTTGTAAAATATCAGAAAACGTCCTGCCAGCATATTACCAGGTTTTTGTTAGGTAATTTACTACACCAACCCAGAAAATATATCACTTCAAACTATTAAAAATGTCAACTTTTCAACATCAAAAGCTTCTGGAGGAAAGATCAACGTCCCATAATGCAATTCAAAAGCCTAAATAAGTGAGAAAAAAACATGAATCACAAAATATGGAAAACTGTCAATTTACAAATATTTTTTACAGTGTACCGCAGAAAGTTTTAGCGGTTTTAAAAACATGACTGGTAAACCTTAAAACCAGTTATCATGCTGTGCGTACTTGAAAATATAGTGAGTATTATTCTATAAAAAATTATTCCACCTTATAACCAGCAAAATTATAAGGTAGCTTACGTCAGTGCCATTTTCTTTTAACAGTGTTTCTAAGTGCAAGTTAAGCTATTTAGCATTCATTTACAACAAATTTAAAATGCAAGATTATTCATGATAACAGACAGAGAGAATCCAATAGCGAGTAAGAATATTTATTACATGAACAGAAAATATATGTATCAAAGGATACAAAACGACTGGAAGCCGGAGACAATGAAAATAGCAAAAGTCCAAAAACAAAGAGTGCCAACAGGCCAAACGAAGTCGTCATCCGACGAACAGACTGCGGAGAACCCTGAGAGACAAACAGACAGGAACAAGAACAACCAATGGACTGATAACCAGCAGTAACCAACGACTAAATATATAGCCAGTGAAACAGGCGAACAGTCAGTACAGGCAGGCAGCAGGCAACGTAAACAAACAAACAAGGCAAGGTTCAAACACGAAAAGCAAGGCAAGGAAACCAAGTCGTAAAGTTCACTTGACAGATAAACAAGACTCAGCAACAATGTGTGTGTGTCTGTGCTGCCTTTAAAGTCCATGTTGTCAGTTCTGAACAGCTTCAGCTGTGTGTGTTAGCAATCAGCCAGGATTAGGAACCGGTGTGTGTGTGCAGTGCATGACTGGATCTTGTAGTCCATATAATGGCGGATTTGTAGTTCTATGCGATCTGTGTGTTTACCAGCGATCTGCCAGGATTAGATAGCTGGTGACTTTGACAACATTACATTATTGTATGCTTTCATAATAAGAAAGCAGATTGATGTGTTTACATGTGGAGCAAAAACTGTGTAACCTAAGGAGCAAAAATCTAGCCGTGACGATATATTAACACTGCAGCACAAAAGAATATTTGCAATTTGTGCATTATTTAAAAACGTAACATTCTGTAGTGCATTTTAGTGATTGTTTAAAGCTATTTGACAATTTCAGTCATCCTATTCTTCATCTTCTCATTAGTGATATGCAGACTAAACAGTCTGTCAGTCATTGCATGTAACGAATTTACATTTCTTGGACACTTTTGATTCATTATATATGAGTTCTGCATTTATAAAGCGCTAATGTTTTAGAGTCTGTCTGATGTCATTTTTCTATGCACAATTTGAATGGATGGAACGGGACTGATAAACTATATAGTATACATTTTAAGTATAGTAACTGCAGGTTAAAGGAAAATAACGCAGAAAAAAGTACCACTACAGCTCTGAAAATGTATTCAAGTAAAAGTACACATTTTCTAAACTACACTGAAAAAACAATTACTCAATTTTTTTAAGTGAAGTTGTTGCAAACAATTTATATGGGCTAAATTTATTCATTCATTCATTCATTTTTTTTTTCGGCTTAGTCCCTTTATTAAACTGGGGTCGCCACAGCGGAATGAATCGCCATGGGCTGAATTGAAACAATTAAAATTAAAATTTAGTATACTGTTCATCTTAATTGTTTGTCTAAATTAATTAATTATGTATGATGTGGCAAAACATTTCTGAATGCAATATAAGTTGCTATCGTACATAAGTGAATTGGTATTGTTTTTTTTAACCCAAGGACTGAGTCATACTGAAATACGTTCATGTCTATCAGTGATGGAGCACTTTCAAATCGATGTCTGACACTTGAGAATGAAACAGCTTTATCATCATAGGTATGAAAGTGACTCTGAACATGAGGTCAATATCACGGCAGCCAGGTCAAGGGATGGGAACTTCTACAGTACATGCATATATAGATTGATCTTTGAGTGCAGGTAATGAAATAGTTTGTGGCTCATCAAAGAAATGGTCAACAACAATCGGTTTGATTCCTTGTTAAAGCACCAAGTAAAGATCTAATATATACACTCACGGGCCACTTAATTACACATGTCCAACTGCTTGTTAACGCAAATTTCTAATCAGCCAATCACATGGCAGCAACTCAATGCATTTAGGCATGTAGACGTAGTCGAGACGATCTGCCACAGTTCAAACTGAGCATCAAAATGGGGAGGAAAGATGATTATAGTAACTTTGAACATGGCATGGTTGTTTGTGTCAGACAGGCTGGTCTGAGTATTTCAGAAACTGCTGATCTACTGGGATTTTCATGCATAACGATCTCAGGGGTTTCCAGAGAATGGTCCGAAAAAAAAAAAAAAATCCAGTGAGCGGCAGTTCCTGGGGCGCAAAAGCTTTGTTGATGCCAGAGGAGAATGGCCAGACTGGTTTGAGCTGATAGAAAGGCAACAGTAATTCAAATAACCACTCATTACAACCGAGGTATGCAGAAGAGCATCTCTGAACGCACAACACGTCCAACCTTGTGGCAGATGGGCTACAGCAGCAGAAGATCACACCGGGTGCCACTACTGTCATCTATGAACAGGAAACTGAGGAGACTATTTGCACAGACTCACCAAAATTGGACAATAGAAGATTGGAAAAACATTGCCTGGTCTGATGATTTTCGATTTCTGCTGCGACACTCGGATGGTAGGGTTAGAATTTCGCATCAACACCATGAAAGTATGGATCCATGCCTTGTAGAAACGTTTCAGGCTGGTGGTGGTGGTGTAATGGTGTGGGGAATATTTTTTGGGCCCAGTAGTACCAACTGAGCATCATGTCAACGCCACAGCCTACCTGAGTTTTGTTACTGACCATGTCCATCCCTTTATGATCAGTGTGCCCATCTTCTGATGGCTACTTCCAGCAGGATAATGCGCCATGTCATAAAGCTCAAATCATCTCAGACTTGTTTCTTGAACGTGACAATGAGTTTACTGTTCTCAAATGGCCTCCACAGTCACCAGAACTTAATCCAATAGAACACTTTTGGAATGTGGTGGAATGGGAGATTCACATCATGGATGTGCAGCAACTGCGTGATGCTATCATATCAATATGGACCAAAATCTTTGAGGAATATTTCCAGTACCTCGTTGAATCTATGCCACAAAGGATTAAGGCAGTTCTGAAAGCAAAAGAGAGTCCAACTCGGTACTAGTAAGGTGTACCTAATAAAG
>LR812539.1:16475645-16605645 GCA_903798195.1 Danio kyathit | reverse complement strand
AAATAAATAAATAAATAAACAATAAATAAATAAATAAATGTAAAAACAAAACAAACAATAAAAAAGGAGAAAAATAAATCAGGGAATAAGAAAAATAAAAAGAGGGGAAACAAATTAATTAGAAAAATAAGACAACAAACAAATAAATAACTAGCTAAAAAACAGGTGTGTGTGAGGTGCATGAAAGGATTTGTAGTTCGTAACTGTGGCTGATTTGCAGTTCTCCAGCGATCCACAGTAGCTAGATCGCTGGAGACTGTAACACTAACTAACTAACTAACTAACTAACTAACTAACTAACTAACTAACTAACTAACTAACTAACCAACTAACTAACTTATTAAGTACCTAAGTAACTAACAAACTAACTAGGTACATATCTATCTATCTATCTATCTATCTATCTATCTATCTATCTATCTATCTATCTATCTATCTGTCTGTCTGTCTGTCTGTCTGTCTGTCTGTCTGTCTGTCTGTCTGTCTGTCTGTCTGTCTGTCTGTCTGTCTGTCTGTCTGTCTATCTATCATCGTTCTATTGTTATGTGAGGGATACTGACAATGGAGCTGCAGATCCAAGTGCAGGATTTTGTTATTAAGAGTAGTCAGGCAGGCAATGGTCAACAGGGTCAAACAGGTACATGTAGAGCAATCCAATAGTCGGTACAGGCAGCAATAAATCAATACAAACAGACAAAGCAAAGGGTCAAAACATGGCTAGGCCAAACAAGAAAGAAACTCGTTGTAATGCTCACATATAAACAAGACTCAGCACTGTGTGTGTGCAAGTGTGATGTATATATAGTCCATGTAATCACCTCATAATGCTCCTCCGGCTGTGTGTGTGTGTAAGCAATGTCAAACAGGAACAGGTGTGTGTGAGGTGCATGAAAGGCTTTGTAGTTTGTAACGGTAGCCGATTTGCAGTTCTCCAGCAACCCGCAGTAGGTAGATCGCTAGTGACTGTAACACTAACTAACTAACTAACTAACTAACTAACTAACTAACTAACTAACTAACTAACTAACTAACTAACTAACTAACTAACTAACTAACTAACTTAATAAGTAACCAACCAACCAACCAACCAACCAACCAACCAACCAACTAACTAACTTACTAACCAACTAACCAACCAACCAACCAACCAACTAACTTACTAACCAACCAACCCACCCACCCACCAACCCACCAACTAACTAACTAACTAACTAACTAACTAACTAACTAACTAACTAACTAACTAACTAACTAACTAACTAACTAACTAACTAAATTAATAAATACAAAAGAAAGAAAGAAAATAATTAATGACCTAATAATTATAACTACCTTATAATAATAATTCAACTACCTAACAACCACCTAAAACACTGAGCATGCATTTAACAATGACATATCAACCAAATAGAACACCTTAGCAACACCATAGCAACCACACCGAATAAGTGAATCCGACAGAAATAGAAATGTATCTCCTGCATTATATTATCAATATTAATCCAAATTGTAGACCAAATCAGCATTAATACTCTTTGTAAAGCTTGAGTAAAATGAGCTATAATCAGGTTTAGCAGTGCACAGAGAATCACTATTTTCAATATAATACCGTTTAAGGGCTTCTTATCACATTTCAGCATAAACTGGTTCATCTGGACTCGACAGTAACACTGCATGATCTGATTAGATGAGCGCAGAATGAGTTAATCCATCACAATCAGACAGAATGTGGGCCGCTGGGCCACTACAGTCGTCACACGGATCATTTTCTGCGATACGTTTCAACCCAAAACTTGATTCCCATCGGCCTCTGAAATATTCAGTCCAGCCGGTATGTCTGTGACCCAAAGATTCGTATCTTTTCACCTTTATACCGGCAAGATGAGGCTTTCAATTAATATTTCATTTGGCACTGAGTGAATGGGCAAGCAAGGCATGACATAAAGGTAAAAACCGAGTGGTCGTTTTGAGATTTAGTCCTCCTGTAGTGTCATCTTTTCTCAGATTTCCAACAAAAGCTCAAGTTCTACCAATGTGCAAAACCAAAACATGGACATCTGAGAGCAAGATGCCAATTCCTATAGCCAATTCCAACAGAAAATAAGACATATTTATATATAATTAGATGAAAAGGTGGGAAGAAAAGGGAACAAATTAGAAACAATTTTATGAGAGAATTAATAAGAAAAACAAACATACAGTTGAGGACAAAATTATTGGCCCTCCTGGGAACTTTTCATTCTTTTTCAAATATTTTACAAGTGATATTTTAACAGAGCAAGGACATTTTTTACACAGCATTTCCTATTATATTTTTCTTCTAGAGAAAGTCTTTGTTTGGCTGGAAATGAAATGAAATGAAATTAAGTTAAGTTAAGTTAAATTAAGTTAAGTTAAATTAAATTAAATTAAATTAAATTAAATTAAATTAAATTAAATTAAATTAAATTAATTCATTCATTCATTTTCCTTTCGGCTTAGTCCCTTTATTAATCCGGGGTCGCCACAGCGGAATGGACCGCCAACTTATCCAGCACATGTTTTACGCAGCGGATGCCCTTCCAGCTGCAACCCATCTCTGGGAAACATCCATAGACACTCATTCACACTCATACACTACGGACAATTTAGCCTACCCAGTTCACCTGTACTGCATGTATTTAGAATGTGGGGGAAGCCGGAGCACCCGGAGGAAACCCACGCGATCGCAGGGAGAACATGCAAACTCCACACAGAAACTCCAACACTACCTACTGTGCCACTGCAGTGCCTAAATTAAAGTTAAAGTAAATAAAAAATAAAATAAAACAAAACACAAAACAAAATTAAATAAATCAAATACATATAAAATAAAATACAATTTTATTAAAAATTTAATAAAATTAAATAAAATATACAATACAAAAATGTAATTAAATAAAAAAACACAATAAAATAAAATATATATATTTAAATTAAATACCAAATTAAACTATATTAAGTTAAAAATTAAATTGAATTAAATTAAATTAAATTAAATTAAATTAAATTAAATTAAATTAAATTAAATTTCAGACTTAATAGGAACTAAATGCTAAAGATTTTTTTCTAATGGGCCCAAAGGAAAATCTTTTTATTTTCCCCATCAAAAAAAAAATCCTATTTAGTTATTTATTAGCAACATATTTCATATAATGTATCAAAACAAGAAAACTCTAGTTGTAGACATACACGTTTACTTTAAAATAATACAAAAATGGACAAATGCATGCAAAACAGTCTATTCAGGTCAGTGTCCTCACCCTAAATACACAGAGACCTTTTAAACAAATGGTATTATAAGGAAGACATAATATTTATTGCAAAATAAACAGAACAATATTATGTACTGCCATTGTAGCAAATAAAAAACAAATAGGTTATTAGAAATTAGTTATTAAAACTAAATGTTTAAAATGTGTTGAAAAAAACAAAAAACTTCAGCTCTTGGGAAAATATTTGAAAAGAAAAAAAAGCCTAATAATTGGACTAATAGACCTGTAAAACCTGATGATTCAAATTACTCAAAACATTTTAGGAAACTTTTGCCTCAAGCAAAACGAGTCGGAAAAACAAGCAAACAAACAAAGGTAAAATTAACATGTAGGTGAGGAATAAATAATACAATTAAGAAGAATTAAATAAAGAAAGAAAATAAATAGGTGACACATTCATTCATTTTCCTTTGGCTTAGTCCAATATTTATAAGGTGTCGCCACAACGGAATGAACTGCCAACTGTTCCAGCATATGTTCTACACAGTGAATTCCCTTCCAGCTGCAACCCAGTACTGGAAAATACCCATACACACACACACACACACACACACACACACACACACACACACACACACACACACACACACACACACACAACGGTCATTTTTGTTCCAATTCACTTATACAGAGTTTCTTTGAACTCGGGGGGGAAACCGGAGTACCTAGAGGAAACCCACACAAACAGGGGAAAACATGCAAACTCCACACAGAAATGTCGACTGGATTTCAACCAGCGACCTTCTTGCTGTGAGGCGACAGTGCTGACCACTGAGCCACCCTGCTGCCAACTAGGTGAACCAAATGAGTGAATTAATAAGAAAAGCAAACAAGCAAACACTTTAAAACTGGACAGTTATTAGAACTTAATTAAATTTTGTTTATGACAAATGGGCTCTCAGTTCTTACAGTTCCTGGCCCCACTCTAGTCACAACGTTCATTACAATTTAATTGAAATAAACTAATTTGCGCCATTTGTTTGCATATACGTCACATTAACTCCAATCTACATGATTTAGTGTTAGTTGGCAATATCGTGTATTAATGTAACTATCCCCGAGTCTATTTTTAACATGCATGCATGATTACAGTTGTGAAGCAGGCAGGTTACACAATATATAAGTTCTTTTTAGCCAATCCTCAACCTCAACAGTACAGTTGAAGTCAGAATTATTCGCCCCCCTTTGAATTTTTTTTTCTTTTTTAAATATTTCCCAAATGATTTTTAACAGAGCAAGGAAATTTGACAGTATAATATTTTTTCTTCTGGAGAAAGTTTTATTTGTTTTATTTCAGCTAGAATAAAAGTGGTTATTAATTCTTTAAACTCCATTTTAAGGTCAAAATTATTAGCCCCTTTAAGCTATATATTTTTTCGATAGTCTACAGAACAAACCATTGTTACACAATAACTTGCCTAATTACCCTAACCTGGGGTGCGTTTCCCAAACAACGACGTAACTCGCGGCTGAACTATCATAGTGCGATGCATTGTTTGGCAAAAAAACTATGTAGTGACGAGTGTTTTCCAAAACCCCTAGTTTCTCTGTCGCAGATCCATCGCTTGAACCACGTTAGTTATAACGTAAAACGCCCATAATGATGCTCTAAACGGGGTGGAGTAACTTCTTTAGAGAACAACCCCATCATTTCTTTGTGCAAATTATATTGTTTTACACAAACACGCATTTAAAATAAAATCCAATATTAGTTTTGGTAAAAACATGCACTCGTTTTCCATATTATTTAAAATATACGTAAATGGCACATATAGGGCCAATGTTTGCTTTATTAATATTATTAAGAAGTTGAACATTACATATTCTATTCTAAAACATAAAATCACTTACAAAAGCTAACAAATATTCTAATATCATATATAAATCATATAAATAAATAAATAATGCGGCGATTTATTATAAATACATTTACTTTAATAATAATATTAATGATGATGATGATGATTATTATTATTTAGGATATTGTTTATTTATTTTAAAAAAATTACAATTTGACACATGCAAACCACAGCAGAAAGTTCTAACCAACAGACCCATGTCATATACAGTAGAGATACTTAATAAATAACCCACTATAAATTAAAAGAATTAACGTATGCTATGTTTTTTATGTTCACAAGCTTTGGAGACGTAACATAATTTCCGCTTTTAAATATACCTATAGTTTTCGCCATGAGGCTGTGTTCAAAATGATATCAATGTTTTCAAAGTGCACCGCGAAGGGAGCACAATTGTAAGCATGAAGATCGCTAAAACTGAACTGTAAAAATACTTTGAAAGCAAATTACACCTAAGAGAGATGACCTTAATGCTTTTTTATTATTAATAATTCCAACTTTGAATGTTAGAATGTTCTAAATGAATAGGGCATAGAGGGGATAAGTGGGAATAGAACACAGCCAGGAACTATGCTTTTAACTACAGCTCCAGAGGTGTCGTTTCAAGGGCTCAAGTTTGCGACGCAGTTTGCGAATGTTCGTTGGAGCGATGGATTTGGGAAACAGCAAATCAACGAACTATGTTTGTAACGACGGAACTTGTGACCTTAGTTGGCTAACGATGGTTTTGGGAAACGCACCCCTGACTAGTTAACCTAATTAACCTAGTTAAGCCTTTAAATGTCACTTTAAGCTGTATAGAAGTGTCTTGAAAAATATCTAGTCAAATATTATTTATTGTCATCATGGCAAAGATAAAATAAATCAGTTATTAGAGATGAGTTATTAAAACTATTATGTTTAGAAATGTGTTGAAAAAAATCTTCTCTCCGTTAAACAGAAATTGGGTAAAAAATAAACAGGGGGGGCTAATAATTCAGGGGGGCTAATAATTCTGACTTCAACTGTACACTGAAAACATGACTTTTGCTGCTTGTTCAAACTACTGATTTAAAATGAATCAACACAATTCTTAAGGTTTTTTTGGGACAATTTAATTGTTTTATGTTCAATCCACTTCAAATTGTAAAAACAATTAAGTTAACTTAATAGATTTGTGTTGGGACAACATGAAGGAATAGGGTATATGCGGAAGGATGCTAAAGGACTTTTCATTTGTAAGTAACCTGGGTTAAGCGTTTTCGGTGAACTGTATACCATTGCAAAATCGGCAAGTTTAAGATCTGTTTTCTTTAAAAATCAGCAATCTCCACTGGCTGAGTCTCAGATTGTACAAATAGCACTGCATTAAAGTACATTTTTCCCCGCCATGTCTTTAAAATATGAACATTTATTTTACGCCAGTATATTCAATGGAGCTTCTGCGCTAGCCTGCCGATCCTGATGGGCGCGTGTGAGTAAAAGGCTTTTCGTCTCGTTTTACGCTTGAGCAACTAAATGAATGCCAAAGTCTATTTAACTGATTGTATTTTAATTACATTACAACATTGATGCTGTAAAAGGAACCGCATAAAATGGAAAAAAGTAACATTAACCGCTCACCGGAAGCTTATCAGTATGGAAAGAAACACTAGCTCGGCATATACCCTATTGTGTGGAATCCAGCATATTTTTTTACAGTGTATAACCACAATGAAACCCTGCAAATTTCAGGATAAAGAAACGTCTGTAAATCAAAACAAAGCACAAGATGATGAATTATCATAATCCTAACATTTCATTTCAACACTTACTTTTTGTTTACAGTCTGGTGCAAAACACCCAGAGGACTAGAAATCTGCTCTAACTCACATTTTGAGTTCACATAACTTATTTTTATTAATTACAATGAACTTCTTAAATATTTTAGTGAAATGTAATCCCTAACCCCAGGGCTAGAGCAAGCTCAACTGGCACTCTAGGCAAACGACGAGAATGCCGCCCTCAAACTGGAAATTATGCCGCCTTCAATCCGAAAAAGCTGAGTTGGGTGTTGAGATGATGCGGGGTTTGTCGCTGACAAAATCGAAGACCGGGGGGCGCTGAGATGATGCAGGCAGTGTTGCCAACTATTTCCAATGAAAAGTAGCTAAAGCCTGCCCGAAAAGTAGCTAAATGTTGCCAGATGACTTTACGCACTAATTTTCATATCAGTGACGTCATCACGTAGTATCTGACAAGCATAAGCCCGTCAAGTCTCTACTCTCTGAGGCGCTGTGTATTATATTATATTAATACATTACATCCACATGCACAATAAATAGGTTCTTATTAACATATTACTTTGCATGATGAAGTCATTGCGTAATCGCAACTCAAAACTACATCTTTATGTAGTATACAAAATAATTAATGTTTTCTCAAACTGACTGGCCATCTCAGCAAAAATATTATTTGAAATATGTCCATTTAGATTTGTATGAAAAATATAGTTGACTATTTGTAAAATACAAACACTTTTTGATAAGAATTTTTTATTTTTAAAAATAACACTGATAATGAACAGTTACATTCTTTTTAACAATCACAGCTGACGTACTTACTGTTTTTAACTTGTGAAATTAACACATTTGTAAAAGTGACAACAATTATAGCACTATTGGATTTTATTGCTACCTAAATTTCCAACAGTTATACATGTACAGTTATACAAATATCAGTAAATTAACAGTTATGAAAAACAATCTGAGCTAGCAATTTACTCTACTGAGTGAAGCCTGCAGCCACTGCTCTTTTAAATCACTTTTTAAAAATTGCTAAAAGTAGTTAATGAATGTTGAAAATTGCTAAATTTGTTGCTAGGTGCTTTTTGAAAAAAAAGTTGCTAGGGTATTATGAAAAGTTGCTAAATCTAGCAACAAAATTGCTAAGTTGGCAACACTGGATGCAGGGCTTGTTGCGCATGAAAGCGGGAGGCGCTGTGGACGCCGCCCTGACTGCTCTGCCGCCCTTATACAGCTGCCTAGCTTGCCTCTATGGACACGCCGGCCCTGCCTAGCCCTACCCCTTACCCTAACCAAACAAATCTCAGCATAACAGAAACTTTAAATCCCAACATAGCAAAACATTAAAGATGAATTTACGTTTTCCCATAATATGAGTAAAACACATAAACAATAACATTTAATTTCAACACTTATTTGGCACAAAACATCATGACAACTAGAAAAATGCTTACATTTTCAGTTCACATGAAGAATTTTTATTAAGTAGAACTAACTTCTTCAATATTTCCCAGTACTGTGTTGCAGCTGAAAGGGCATCCGCTGTGTAAAACATATGCTGGATAAGTTGGCTAAAGGGGACTAAGCCGAAGGAAAATAAATGAATGAATAACTTCTTCCATATTTCAGTGAAATGTAAACATTTATTATATTTTTTTTACTGTTTGTTTTACTGTGAAGCTTTAAACAAGAGCAAACAAACAATACATAGATACAAGAAAAATAAATAAGACTATTACTAGAGGGAAAATAAACAGAGGATTATAAAATACTTGATTTGGCACAGAATGAATGGAAAAAATAAGGCATGAAATCTCAGCGTTCCACCTAAAGCTCAACTGCGACCAATGTGCGAAACCGTACCAAAACATGGTCATGACATCTGAGAGCATGTAAAACTCTCCTTGAGTCAATTCCAACAGAATTACACATTCAGCTCAGCAATAGATGGACTGGACTCCAGGAAAGCCCTTTAGCTATGATTATATTCACAATTGACTGCCTCGATTGCTGTTATAAAACAGTCTGGGGACACAGTAATCAATATAATGGTGGTCATATGTTTCTCCCTGAGAGACTTTTTAGATAATAATCATTATGTTTTAAGAGCTTAGTTTTCTTTGAATACTGCGTGGAAAAAAGATATGTGTGTACTTTGCTAGCTGATTGCATGTTTACTAATGGATATGATACTAGACATGCATTTATATTGTAAATAAATAATTTAAAGCTCTGGTTGAAATATTTTCAAATAGATTTTATTTTTAAACATGTTGTATATTTTATGTTAGAAGCTAAGAAATTAAATTTTGTTACAATGTCAGATGGTAAAATGTAAAATAAAATTCTGAAAATATAAATACATAAACAACGAACGACTGAAATTATGAATGAATTACTGAGAGAATATCATACACATAGAAGGAAAATAGAACAGGAGTAAAAAAAAAAAAAAAATTTAGAGAGAAAATAGTGCATTAAATAAATAAATAAACAAAATAAATAAATAAATAAATATTCATTCATTCATTCATTTTCTTTTCGGCTTAGTCCCTTTATTAATCCGGGGTCACCACAGCGGAATAAACCACCAACTTATCCAGCAAATGTTTTACGCAGCGGATGTCCTTCCAGCTGCAACCCATTTCTGGGAAACATCCATACATCCATACATCCATACTCACACCCATACACTATGGACAATTTAGCCTACCAAATTGACCTGTACCACATGTTACAATTTTGCCCTACAAAGTAGTATCACTATACAGTATCTGTAAAAAAGATATCTCCCTCCACTATTTATTAAAATTGATTTAGTAAGTAATAAGTAATTAAGTGTAATACTTTATATTTGTAATATATATTTTTTTTCTTTATTTTTAAATGGTAATTCAAGAATTCTGGTCTTAGTTCATGAATTGCCTATAATATATCACATCACAGCATTCGGTAGACTGCATTTTAGCAGAGCTGGAATCCTGAATCAGCATCCAGGACGCTTTTTAAAATCAAAACAATAAAACTGCACCTTTAGATTGTGGAAACAATAGAAATGCACATTTAGGCTTTTGCTTTGCTTTAACCCTTGAGAAAAATGCTGTTTCTGAACATCACTTTGGACAAACCAGACTCGGTAGTATACACTCACATTAAAAAAAACATTGGAAATGCCTTGCCTTTAGATGCCAAAATATATCATAAAATTCAGATATTCAGAATGTAAATATAAAAATAATTAATGGATGAATGAATTAAATATTCAGGGGAAAAAACATAAATATATAGGAGGAAAATGAATGAATGAATGAATGAATGAATAAATAAATAAATAAATAAATAAATAAATAAATAAATAAATAAATAAATAATCAATTACAGCACAGCATTCAGTAGATTTTATTTTAGCAGAGCTGGAATACTGAATCAGCATCCAGGATTTCTTTCTTTTTTTTTTTTTTTTTATGAAAACAATAAAAACTGCACTTTTAGAGTGTGGAAACAATAGAAATGCACATTTAGGCTTTTGCTTTGCTTTAACTCTTGAGGAAAATGCTGTTTGTAAACATCACTGTACAAACCTGACTCAGTATTATGCACTCACGTTGAAAAACCCCAAGTGTACACTCGTGATTCAGCACCCAAAGTGCACGTGGGTAAACTGTTCTCCTCATTACGCTTGGCAAACGCTCCTCTGTGCTACACATGCTGCCTTTTGCTTAGAGATGACAGCTTGGCAGAGGAACAAAGAGAGGAGGAGGAGAAAGAAATCTAGGTCAAGAAAACCCTGATTTTGCAATCCTGCACACCTCATTTGTTACCATATGATGCACAATGCATTGAGACACTGCCTGTGCATGTGTGTATACATGTGCGTAAAGCAGTGGCATGCATTACTATTGACATTGCCTGTTTTAAAAAATAAAGATTGGTTTGCATAACTGCATAACTTTACACACAGTGCATCCGTAAAGTATTCAACGTGTTTCACTTTTTCCACATTTTTTATTTTACAGCCTTATTCCAAAATGGATTAAATTCATTGATTTCCTCAAAATTCTACACACAAAACCCCATAATGACATTGTGAAAAAAGATTATTAAATTTAAGATTATTAAATATAAAAAACCCGAAAAAAAAAAAAAAATCCCATGTACATAAGTATTCACAGCCTTTGCCGTGAAGCTCTAAATTGACCTCAGTCTATAAGGTCCCAGGGTTGACAGTGCATGTCAAAGCACAAACTAAGCATGAAGACAAAGGAATTGTCTGTAGACCTCCGAGACAGGATTGTCTCGAGGCACAAGGCTGGGGAAGGTTACAGAAAATTTTCTGCTGCTCTGAAAGTTCCAATGAGCACAGTGGCCTCCATCATCTGTAAGTGGAAGATGTTTGGAACCCCCAAGACTGAGTGATCGAGGGAGAAGGGCCTTAGTCAGGGAGGTGATCAATAACCTGATGGTCACTTTGTCTGAGCTCCAGCGTTCTTCTGTGGAGAGAGGAGAACCTTACAGAAGGACAATCATCTGTGCAGCAATCCACCAATCAGGCCTGTATGGTAGAGTGGCCAGACGGACGCCACTCCCCACCTGAAATTTGCCAAAAGGCATCTGAAGGACTCTCAGACCATAAAAAAAAACAAATTCTCTGGTCTGATGAAACTGAAAATTGAACTCTTTGGAGTGAATGCCAGGTGTTACGTTTGGAGAAAACCAGGCACCGCTCATCATCAGGGTAATACCATCCCTTCAGTGAAGCATGGTGGTGGCAGCATCATGCTGTGGGGATGTTTTTTGGCAGCAGGAACTGGAAGACTAGGATAGAGGGAAAGATGAATGCAGCAATGTACAGAGACATCCTGAATGAAAACCTGCTTCAGAGTGCTCTTGACCTCAGACTGGGCGACGGTTCATCTTCCAGTAGGAAAATGTCCCAAAGCACACCACTAAAATATCAATGGAGTGGCTTCACAACAACTCGGTGAATGTCCTTGAGTGGCCCAGCCAGAGCTCAGAACTAAATCCTTTTGAGCATCTCTGGAGAGATCTGAAAACGGCTGTACACCGTTGCTTCCCATCCAACCTGATAGAGCTTGAGAGGTACTGCAAAAAGTATTGGGCAAAAATTCCCAAAGACAGGTATGCCAAGCTTGTGGCATCATATTCAAAAAGCCTTGAGGCTGTAATTGCTGCCAAAGGTGCATCAACAAAGTATTAAGCAAAGGCTGTGAATACTTATGTACATGTGATTTTTCAGGTTTTTTATTTGTAATAAATTTGCAACAATTTCAAAAAATCTTTTTTCACATTGTCATTATGGGGTATTGTGTGTAGAATTTTGAGGAAATCAATTCATTTAATCCATTTTGGAATAAGGCTGTAACATTAAAAAATGTGGAAAAAGTGAAGCGCTATGAATACTTTCCAGATGCACTTTAACTACTACAACAGCATAATGTGCCCTGCAGTATCAGCTCTTTTATAATCATGTCTGAAATGGTCAGGATCATCGGAAACACGTGCTTCAGCCTACATTTTTGCGAAATGTAATATACATTGCTCCAGTTAAGTTTCATCGCACGTTTCAGATTTCAAATCCACTAGAGGGTGATTTCTATTGTGATTCTGAAATATGTACATTTTGTTAAACACTCAAAAAAGACTTTTGCTGCTTGTTCAAACTACTTATTTAAAATGAGTTGAAACAACACAATTCTTAGGGTTTTTTTTTAGGACAACTTAATTGTTATATGTTCAATCCACTGTTTGTCATCTGCATTTATGACTTCAGGGATAGATTATCGCAATTTGCTAGGTAGTTATTAAGCAAATAAATAAGCTAAAGATAGAAGTATAATCATATTAGTCCGGTTCTGTCAACATTGCGCTGGCTCCCCAATAAACAGTGTATAAATCTTAAAATGTCTGTCCCTAACATATGAAGCTCTGCTGGTTTGGATTTCCAGTATTTGAGCAAGCTTCTAATGCATTATAACCATTCATCTTCATTATGTTCAGAAAATTATGGCCAGTTGATGTTATTTTTATTCAGTTCAATTCAAGTTCATTTGTATAGCACTTTTCACAATAATTATTGTTCCAAAGCAGCTTTACAAAAGATGTGTGATGAGTTATTGTGCACTGAGCTTATACATAGTTGATCTGCAGTTATACAATATATTTTTATAAGGCAATATCTACTTTGTATTTTTTTAATCATCTTATTGCGTCTTATCATCTTATAAGTGTTACAATCACCAGCGATCTGCAGCTGTGGATTGCTGGAGAACTACACACACGCCACGTTAATGAACTACAACTCCCAGCATGCACCTCGCACACACCGGTTCCTGTTTCCCACTGATTACACAGACAGCCGGAAGATCATTATGGACTGATTTAATGGACTATAAAGACAGTACACACACACACACACACACACACACACACACACACACATTGTGGCTGAGTCGTGTCATACTGTTTAGTGAACATTATGACGCATTTTCCTTGCCTTGCCGTGACCTTTGCTTTGTTTCTTTGTTAACTTAGTTTGCCGTCTGTACCGCCCATTTGCCTCTTTACCGACCACGCTTTGGATTACTCTGCATACACCTAGTTATTCCTGTTTTGACCCTTGCTTGCTAGACTATTTTGTTAATAAAACTGCATTTGGATTCCTCAACTTCATTGCTAGCATCCCCACAAAACAATAAGAAAGAGTCAAGTTCATTCTTATTTAGCACTACATTCTAGAACTTCCTATAGCATAGTTCTGGATGCAGACACACACTGTCAGTTTAAATCTAGATCCGAACTAAATAAAACAAAGCCAGCATTCTGTGGAATAGAAGGTGCTTGCTGTACTGAACTTGTCTCACAATGAAAAACTTGTACCATATTCTCTAATGTTGCCTGTTCATATCTGTTAAGCAGCTTTGGCACAATCTGCAATATATAAAGCTCCATAAAATTAAGTGACTTGTAATGATGCCTTATCAATTTGAACACAAACTGGTTTGAATTCACTTTGGAGAAAATTGTTTTCTGAACACGTTGAAAACACAGTCAGATATCACGAGGAAATGTAATCTTGTCAATTGTCAGAGAAGTGGCTATAATTCATATAAAAGGAAGCATGTCCCCAAACCTCACCCCTAATCCTACCCCGCATTGGGGGATGAGCAAATCATATTAAAATCTACAAATGAGATCATAAAAAATAATACTTATTATTAAATCACAAAATATTTTTTGAAAAATACGTTATGCGTATTTGGTGGTTCATGTTTTTTTCCAACATAGGCTCATTCTGAAAACGTATTTTTGGAGATCGCGAATTATGTAGCCAGAGTTACCTATGGGTGCATTTCGTTAAAACGAATGATACGGGGCGGTATGACGCTGATCCTTTTTGTGCTTATTAGCTCACCACTTACAGTACTTCCGTATGGACGGCTTTCCCGCTGTTATCAGTTTGTCCAGTTAGATTGCCATGTCATCAGCGGACTTGAGACGCAGAGAGGAGTTGACTACGATGATAGGGTTCGAGTCCGGTGAAGAACGGTTCCAGAAAGCAGGTAAGACAAAAACAAAAGCCAAAATATTAAATAAACAAGTAAATAACAGGGTGAGAATGTGGTGAAATCTGAAAACGTGGTGAAAATCAGGCGAGGGCTTTTCTTTTTCTGGATTGCTTTTTAAAACTGTCGGTTGGGTTTAGCGAAGTGGGTGGGCAGGTCAATTGGTGCTTTTGAAAACACTGTTGGTTGGGTCAGTTAGTCAGTTGACAGCGGCCTCTGGTGAATTTACGCGAGAACAGCAGGCACGAATGTCACTCGCGAGAGAAAATTGAGATCTGAAAAAGCGTACACAGTGGCCTCTGGTGGATTCGCAAAAACAAAAACTGCAAAAAACTAGCTCCTGGGACGCGCTCTTTGGCGCTCTTCAGAAATGTATATACTTTTATTTATTCTTTTGGATTGCATTATGAGATCTTGATCATTCCTCCAAAAGCTTTTGACATTGAAAAGATTGAAGAGTGACTCTTGTTGACCTTTTTTAATGGTTTGAAGTGAAATATTGCCTGTGCTTGTGTTTTAAATTATGGTTCAAAAAACCCTGATAACAAACTCTCTTCTCTCTATATAATTTCTTAAACAATATTCAATTAAATTTTTCAATTCATGTTTATTTCTATAGCGCTTTTTCAATGTAGATTGCGTCAAAGCAGCTTAACATAGAAGTTCTAGTAAATTGAAATGGGTTCAGTCCATTTTTCAGAGTTAAAGTTCAGTTTAGTTCAGTTCAGTGTGGTTTAAATTTCACTGCTTAAAGTCCAAACACTGAAGAGCAAATCCATCAATGCGCAGCTTCCAAACCAAGCAAGCCAGTGGCGAGAAACAAAACTTCACCAATTGCCGAAACTGAAGAAAAACAACTTTGAGAGAAGCCAGGCTCAGTTGGGCACGACCATTTCTCCTCTAGCCAAGCTTTTTGTGAGGAGCTGCAGTCTACGCGCAGAGGGCAGGAGAACACTGAACATATCTTGACTCTAAACTACTAAAAATGCCAATGAGTCACTTTGTTAATCTGTTGAGAAGTCAAAAGAACAGAGATAAAACTCATATCATGCAATTGACAACAGTTAATGAACAGAAAACACCCTGTGAACCACAAAATATGGAACTTGTTAATTAGCAGATATTTTTCACACATATTAGCCACTAAATCTAAAAGTTATGAATTGCTTTGAGATTGCATTGGAAAACATGAACCAAACTATTCCTACAAATAAAACTACAGCTTTAGTGGTTGAGGGTCAAAGTAAATGTTGTTTATGGGCATGACCATGAAGCTCACATTGTGCAAATGGGTTTCAATTCCTACTGTGTTTGCAACCCAGGCTCATTTTGAAAACGTACCCCTATATAATCATTTCTGGAGTGCCAAATATATCCCAGGAGCTACGTTTCTTGCAGTTTTTGTTTTCATGAATCCATCAGAGGCCGCTGTGTATGCTTTTTGAGATATCAAATTTCTCTTGCGAGTGCCATTCGCGCCTGCTGTTCTCTCGTAAATACACCATAGGCCGCTGTCGACTGACTAACTGATTGACTGACCGATCGACTGACCCATACTTCTCCTTCCCTAAACCCAACCAACAGTTTTCAAAAGCAATCCAGAAAAAGAAAATCCCCCACGTCAGCCAAATTTTTACTACATTTTCAGATTTTACCACATTCTCACCCTGTTATTGACTTGTTTATTTAATTTTTTGGCATTTGTTTTTGTCTTACCTGCTTTCTGGAACCGTTCTTCACCAGACTCGAACTCTGTCAACGTGGTCAACTCCTCTCTGCGTCTCAAGTCTGGCGAAGAACATGGCGAGCTAACTGGACAAACTAGTAACAGCAGGAAAGCCGTCCATATGAAGGTAAGCAGTTAGCTGTTAAGCGCGAAATGAATTGGCGTTATACCGCCCCGTATCATTCATTTTAAAGACGAAATGCAGCCATACGTACTTCTGGCTAAATAATTCGCGTTCTCCGGAAATGTATATAGGGCTACGCTTTCAGAATGAGCCTATGTTGCAAGTTTGTGCAAAAAGTACTATTGACAACTCATTCATTCATTAATTTTCCTTCAGCTTAGTCCCTGATTTATCAGGGTTGACCACAGCAGAATGAACCGTCAACTATTCCGACATATTTTATGCAGTGGATGCCCTTCCAGCAGCAACCCATTATTGGGAAACACTAACAACTCATTTCAAGCTGTTCAGATCCATTTTTTCATTCAGGACACAGCGAATCCATCCAGACTTCACAGACCTTTTACATTCCAGACAGAAAAAGCATAATAGGGACACTTCAAGCATAGAAAACATCTGCCTCATATTTTCTCACGCGATACAACAAGAATAAATATAGTAACATTTATGAATGATGTATTTTAGTGCAACACACAGAGTCTCATGTATCGCATGGAAACGCTCATGATAGGACACCAAAAAACATTCTCACTGTCCTTTTCTGGTTCAGTTGGTATCGCTCTCTTTTCATCCTCGCTGCTAATGGTGGGTGGAGATGATGGATCGGCCTCTACACCTGGATAACCCTGCTCTCCCCTCCTCCCTCCAGCCCGGCTGTGTCTCCCTTCCCATCAGCCATTCCTTTTCATCTGCTGTTCAGAGATCTCCACGACTCAGAAATAGTTCAGAGTTTATACTGAAAAATCGGTTTAGTGTTCAGCATTATAACCGCACACTGCAAGAGCTGAGAGCTGATTGAAGACAGCAGAGGTTTGGAGAAGTGAACCGTGCAAAAAAAAACAATTACTATTGTACGCTTAAGATAAATTATACGCATCGGTATCAGTAATCAATATTTTCTCTGGTTCTTTTTTTTTTTCTTTCCCACAAGAACCTGCAAGCTAATATCCCAGGAGCTTCTAAAATATGTCTCAAGGTTTTTTTAGAAACATTATTTGTGTCCCTGGACCACAAAACCAGTCATGAGAGTGAGTTATTGGAAATTGAGATATATACAGGGGGGAAAATAAATATTGAACACATGATGTTTTTTTCCTAGGAATAATATCTCTAAAGAAGCTGTTGACATAGAATTTAACCAGATTCTGGTAAAAACCTGAACAATACAAACAGAAAAACAAAAAAAAAAAAAAAAATCTGAAAGTGTAGTTATGTGTAATAATATAATAATATAATATACTTTATATATATTTAATACTTTATATAAAAGGCTTTTTTGGTAAGGGCAGCCTAAAGACGCCTCTTATATGGAGAATGAAATCACATCAATTGCTCACGTGTGAGTTTTTCACAGACTTCAACAGAGTGTTAAAATCTTGATGGTTCTGTGGGTCTCATCCATCAAATCTAATCTTTAATTTGTATTCTATATTAGATTCAGGTCAGGTGATTGGCTGGGCCATTCTACAGCTTGATTTTCTTTCTCTGAAAGCATTTAAGAGTTTTCTTAACTGTGTTTTGGATCATTGTCTTGCTGAAATGTCCACCCTGGTTTAATTTTCCTCATCCTGATAATGTAGATGTTGGACTGCAGCAGCTAATATTAAATTACAATGAGGAAGGGCAGAGGGTTGCTAAAGAACTACTGAGAGATTTCAGTGGTTGTCTGGGCTTTTACTGCTTTTTTACACCTCTCTTTCTTCATGTGTTCAATGCTTTTTCCCTGTGTCATTTAATTTTATTATGCATAACTTCATTTGCAAACTAATTTGATTTGGTTGTTACCAACATCGGGGGAAAATTTCAAGTCAACAGCACCTTTAGAAATATGTTTTCGGAGAAAAATGGTGACGTGTTCAATACTTATTTTCCCCACTGTACATCTTCTAAAAGTTTTCCATTGGTATATGGTTTGTTGTGATAGGATAATATCCTACAATTATTGTTAAATCTGGAATCTGAGGGTTTCAAAACAATCAATAAACAATAAATAGTCAATAACCTTTAAAGTTGTCAAATTAAGTTCTTAGCAATGCACATTTTAATTAAGTAATTAAGTATTGATATATTTACAAAAGGAAATTTACAAAATGTCTTTGTAGAAGATGATCTTTAGCTAACAATCTAATAATTTATGGCAAAAAAATATAAATCATTAGTTTTGACTCATTCAATGTATTTTTTCCATTCACAAATATACCTGTGTACCATAAGACATGTTTTGTGGTCCAGGGACCAGGGATAAATTAAAAATAGAACCCTAGATCTATATACATTTATCTATAATATGTCCCAAGAGCTACGTTCTTTTGCAGTTTATGTTTTCACGAATCTGCCAGAAGCTGCTGTGTATGCTTTTTGAGATCTCAAATTTCTCTCGCGAGTGCCATTCGCACAACTGTTAATAAACAGAAAACAAACCACAAAATATGGAACTTGTTAATTAGCAGATATTTTTTACAGTGTAGTATTGGCCACTAAATCTAAAAGTTATTAATTGCTTTCAGATTGCATTGGAAAACATGAACCAAACTGTTCCTACAAATAAAACTACAACTTCAGTGTTTGAGGGTCAAAGTAAATGTTGTTTATGGGCATGGCCATGAAGCTCACATTGTGCAAATGGGTATCAATTCCTACTTAAGTTTGCAACCCAGGCTCATTCTGAAAATGTAGCCCTATATACATTTCTGAAGAGCGCCAAATATGTCCCAGGAGCTACATTTCTTGCAGTTTTTGTTTTCGCGAATCCGCCAGAGGCTGCTGTGTATGGTTTTTGAGATCTTCAATTTCTCTCGCAAGTGCCATTTGCCCCTGCTGTTCTCACGCAAATCCACCAGAGGCCTCTGTCGACTGACTGACTGACTGACTGACTGAACAACCGACTGATAACCCCACCATCCCCCTTCCCTAAACCCAACCAATAGTATTTTAGAAAGCACCGATTGACCCAACCCTGTTCCTGAAGGCACACCAACAGTACACCTTACAGTACACACGTGACTTCAAAACCTGGAATGAATAGATCAGATAAGGGAGACATCCAAAAATGTCAACCTAGGCTCATTCTGAAAACGTCCCCGGTGGTACGGTTTTTTTGCAGTTTTTGTTTTCGCAAATCCACCAGAGGCCGGTGTGTACACATTTTGAGATCTCAAATTTCTCTCGTGAGTGCCATCCGCGCCTGCTGTTCTCGCGTAAACCCACCAGAGGCCACTGTCGACTAAATGAATGACTGACTGAATGACTGACTGACCGATCGACTTACCCACCCTCCTCCTTCCCTAAACCAATACAATTTTATTGATTGAGCCGCCACCCATTTCCCTAAACCCAACCAACAATTTTCAAAAGCAATCCAGAAAAACATAAGCCCTCGTCTGATTTTTACCACGTTTTCAGATTTTACCACATTCTCACCCTGTTATTTACTTGTTTATTTTATTTTTTGGATTCTGTTTTTGTCTTACCCGCTTTCTGAAACCGTTCTTCACCAGACTCAAAGCCCGTCGCCATGGTCATCTCCTCTCTGCGTCTCAAGTCCGCCGACGTACATGACGAGCTAACGGGACAAACTGATTACAGCAGGAAAGCTGTCCATATGGAGGAATAGCGTTTGTTTAAAAAATGAAATAGGGATACATTTTCAGAATGAGCCTATGTTGAAAAATGTTGGTGTGCCTCCAGGAACAGGGTTGGGAAACACTACCCTATAGACCTTTGGTCCTAAACATCCAAAATGCATAAAAGTTTTCTGTTTTCATATGAAAATGTTAGGTAAAAATACAGTTAGTGCATCTATTCTATTCTATTCTATTCTATTCTATTCTATTCTATTCTATTTTATCATATCCTATCCTCATTCTCTAATATTTGCACAGCTGTCTCTGAACAAAACTGGTTTATTTCACTGTTGTTCAAGGTCCACTGAGATCTATTAAAATTTAAATTAGCGCCTCCAGCTCTGACAATGGTAAAATATTAAAATCAGTTTTGAGCAGAAATTGTTTTCTTCAGACCCTTATTTCACAGTTAGAGCAGATGGAAAACAGCAAATAATAACCACAACAAATAAAATAAGACCCTAATGAGTTTTTGTCCCCTATATTTCAGGTGAATTTGGGTTGTGTTTGTAACCGGAAAAAAAAAAGCAGATTCACATGATGAAGCTGTTGGTTACTGTTAATATTTCCATATTTATTCTGCTCCACAAGGACGTCCAGGTTGTTCTGCCCCTCAGCACTTTCTGCTATTTTTACATTAAATGTATAATCAAGGCTGATCCTCTCGTTGTGTTCGTGAGCTAAGACTTGTGTGCCTAAGACGTTATATCTAAGCGGCCACAGTATGTGCTAATGAGAGACGCGACAGGGAACATCCTGATTTTCACACATATTCAGCCTTCTTCTCTGCTGAGACAGCAAGGTTTGGCCCCAGGGGTCCTGAAAGATAGAGAGAAAGGGTAAAGGAAATGAGGATGGGAGGAAAGGAAGTCTGGAAAAATGAAAAGGTGAGATGAAATATGTTAAAGGAACACTCCACTTTTATGGTAAATAAGCTCATTTTACAGCTCCCCTAGATGACTTTTACCATCTTTAAATCCATTCAGACAATTTTCGGGTCTGGCGGGAGCACTTTTAACTTAGCTTAGCATAGATTATTGAATCAGATTAGACCATTAGCATCTCACTCAAAACTGACCAAGGAGATCATTTTCCTGTTTAAAGTTGGACTCTTCTGTCCAAACTCTTCTGTTTTATTATATATTAAGACCAATGGAAAATTTTAATTTGCTGTTTTAGGTTGGTATGGCTAGGAATTATACTCTCATTCTGTTTCTCATTCTGGTTACCTAGCTGAGGACTATTTTAGGTGCTTTTTAATATCATTGCACCTGCTGCAGCCATGGCACAGCAGCAGAGTTTCTTGTTTATTATGATGGAACCATTTCCCAATGGTCTTAATGCATGATGTAACTATAGAAGTTAAACTTTTAAATAGGAAAAATCTTTTGTATTTTTGAGTGAGATGCTAATGGTCTAATCTGATTCAATGATCTATGCTAAGCTGAAAGTGCTCCTGCCAGACTTAGAGATTGTCTGGATGGATTCAAAAATAGTAAAACTCAACTGTTTAACTTTAGTAACCCATTATTTTTTAGGGAGATGCTAATGGTCTAATCTGATTCAATGATCTATGCTAAGCTAGGTTAAAAGTGCTCCTGTTAGACCCGAAGATTGGCTGAATTGATTAGAAAATAATAAAACTCAACTGTTTAACTTTAGTAGACCATTATTTTTGAGCGAGATACTAATGGTCTAATATGATTTATTGATCTATGCTCAGGGCCGAAGCAAGCTGAACTGCTGCTCTAGGCAAAGGACTATCACGTCGTCCTCAACCCGAAAGCGAAAACGAAAGTCACCAGATTATGAAGCAAAGGGGTTGGATGTTGTCGTGGATGAACGTGACGCCCGGGGGTGGGTGGGTGGGGTTGTTGTCCCGGGATGAAAGTGGGGACCGGGGGGAAGGGAAGGTGGTTTGTCGCGGATGAGGACCGGGGAGGGGGGGTTGGGGCGCACGTTTGCCGCCCTCACTACTATGCCGCCCTAGGCGGCCGCCTAGGTCGCCTCTATAAACACGCCTGCCCTGTCTATGCTAAGCTAAGCTAAAAGTGCTCCTGCCAGACCTAGAGATTGTCTGAATGGATTCGAAAATAGTAAAATTGAACTGTTTAACTTTACTAGCCCGTTATTTTTTAGCAAGATGCTAATGGTCTAATCTGATTAAATGATCGATGCTAAGCTAAGCTAAAAGTGTTATAGTTAGACCCGGAGATTGCCTAAATGGATTCAAAAATGGTAAAACGCAACTGTTAACTTCAGCAAGCCCTTATTTTTGAGTGAGATGCTAATGGTCTAATCTGATTCAATGATCTATGCTAAGCTAAAAGTGCTCCTGCCAGACCCTGTGAATTTCTGGATGGATTCAAAAATAGTAAAACTCAACTGTTTAACTTTAGTAAGCCCTTATTTTTGAGCGAGATGCTAATGGTCTAATATGATTCAATGATCTATGCTAAGCTAAGCTAAAAGTGTTCCCGCTAGACCACAGGTGTCAAAGCCAGTTCCTCAAGGGCCGCAGCCCTGCACAGTTTAGTTCCAACCCTGCCTCAACACACTTACCTGTAGGTTTCAAACAAGTCTGAAGGACTCAATTAGTTTTATCAGGTGTGTTTAATTAAGGTTAGAACTAAACTGTGCAGAGCTCCGGCCCTCCAGGAACTGGCTTTGACACATGTGCGCTAGACCATTGCCTAAATGGATTTAAAAATGCTAAAACTCAACTGTTAACAATTAAGATATGCTTCATACACGACTGTATATAACTAAGGCGGCAGCTTTGGGGTACAAGAAGAATGCATTTAACCTGAATGACAAATGTAATTTACATCAGTTTTTAAAATGATTGAATATCGGTCTGTTCAGATGTAATTTCACAATATGATTGAATTGCAAAGCGACAGACAGAACTACTGAGGATTTTCATTTCTGTATATATGGCTGGACTACAGCAAGTCTCTGAACACTGGCACTGCAGGTGAGGAGAGACAAGACATAGGCCAAGGCAGTTTAATTAGTGTTTACCAACTCTAACTGAAGCTGAGCTGAGTCACAGATCCCTTTAAAGACAGACAAGCTCTTACTCAGGGAGATTAAGTGACCATGAAGAATTGACCAAGGTTGTGTCTTTATCTGGCTGTCTTTTTCACCTCATTCTTATTTGTATTTCAGCTTTTATTTTATGCTAGCATTTCTCTCTCCCTTTATCAGAAATCACCAAGCAACGACCTAGAAACCACACAGACTACCGCTCAAGTAATGTGCTTACATTGTAGGCAGTGCCTCATGAATGACCCAAAACAGCCTAACAACTACATAACAAACCCTTAGCACCTTATAGCAACACTCAGACAACTCCCTACTGTAAAAGCTTTTCTCTCAACTTTCTTAGTTAATGCCCTCATATTACAGTACAGGTAATGTCTCATAAACTGCTCAAATTACTCACAATGTCTCATGAACAACCCTTAGCAACCATATAGCAACATAATGACTGCATAGCAACCACCTGTTGTGAGTTTATCTCTCTCTCGACTTTCTCCTGCTCAAGTAAGTTAATCTCTCATCTCGCATGAACATCCCTTAAAACTGTAGTAATTGTAGCAATCCCTTAGCAACCACCTAGCAACATCCAGGCAACCAAAAACAACTTTGCAACCTCATAGCAACAAATTAGAAACCCATAACAACACCCTGGCAACCCAGAACAATCTTGCAACAACATAGCAAGACATTAGAAACCACATAACAACACCCTGGCAACACAGAAACACCCAGGCAACCCCTTACTGTGAGCTTCTCTATCTTGACTTTCTTCAGCTCAAGTAATGTCGTCACACAGGAGGCAATGTCTTATAAACGACCCAGAATAATCTAGCGATCACATAGCAACTGCCTAGCAACACCCAGGAGGCAACTGTATGTTGCGAGTTTCTCTCTCAGCTTTCTCCTGCTCAAGTAAGTTTCCTCAAATTATAAATAATCCCTCATGAACAACCCATAAAGCTGTAGTAACTATAGCAATCCCTTAGCAACCACCTATCAACATCCAGGCAACCAAAAAACCATCTTGCAACCATATAGTAAGGCATTAGAAACCCATAGCAACACCCAGGCAACCCAGAAAAATCTTGCAACAACATAGCAACACCTTAACAACAGTACAGCAACACCCAGGCAACCCTTTACTGTGAGCTCCTTGACTTTCTCCAGCTCAAGTAATGTCGTCACACTGGAGGGAATTTCTTATAAACAACCCAGAATAATCTAGCTATGGCATAGCTACTGCCTAGCAACACCCAGGCAACCACGTTGTGAGTTTCTCTCTTGACTTTCTCCTGCTCAAGGAAGTTCCTCATTTTATAAATAATCCCTCATGAACAACCCATAAAATTGTAGTAACTACATGGCAATCCCTTAGCAACCACCTAGCAACATCCAGGAAACCAAAAAACAATCTTGCAACAACATAGCAACACCTTAACAACAGTATAGCAACACCCAGACAACCGTTTACAGTAAGCTGCTCTATCTTGACTACTTCCAGCTCCTTTCACATTATAGATAATCCCTCTTTAACAACCCATAAAACTAGCAACTATTTAGCAATCCCTTAGCAACCACCTAGTAACATCCAGGCAACCCAGACCAATCTTGCAATCGCAACAGTTTAGAAACCCCATAACAACACCCAAGCAACCCAGAACAATCTTGCAACGGCAACACTTTAGAAACCCCATGACAACACTCAAGCAGCCCAGAAAAATCTTGCAACGGCAACACTTTAGAAACCCCATAACAACACCCAAGCAACCCAGAAAAATCTTGCAACAACCAAGCAACACTTTAGAAACCCCATAACAACACCCAAGCAACCCAGAAAAATCTTGCAACAACATAGCAACACGTTGGAAACGCCCTAACAATATCCAAGCAACCCAGAACAATCCTGCAAAAACATAACAACACTTTAGAAACCCCATAGCAACACCCAGGCAACCCAGAACAATCTTGCAACAACATAGCAACACTTTAGAAACCACACAACAACACCCAGGCAACCCAGAGCAATCTTGCAACAACATAGCAACACTTTAGAAACCCCATAACAACACCCAGGCAACATAGGACAATCTTGCAACAACATAGCAACACTTTGGAAACCCCATAGCAACACCCAAGTAACCCAGAACAATCCTGCAAAAACATAGCAACACTTTAGAAACCCCATAGCAACATCCAAGTAACCCAGAACAATCTTGCAACAACAAAGCAACACATTAGAAACCACACAACAACACCCAGGCAACTCAGAACAATCTTGCAACAACATAGCAACACTTTAGAAACCCCATAGCAACACCCAAGTAACCCAGAACAATCCTGCAAAAACATAGCAACACTTTAGAAACCCCATAGCAACACCCAAGCAGAGGTGGAAAGAGTAATAAAATCTTCTACTCAAGTAAAAGTACTGTTACTTACAAAAATTTTTACTTAAGTAAAAGTAAAGTTACATGTCTATAAATCTACTCAAGTAAAAGTAAAAAATAACTCATTAAAAATGTACTCATGAGTAAAAAGTAAAGAGTAACTTTCTTAAAAGGGACAAGACGATATAAATCTCCAAGTTGTTTTCATTTGTATAAGTAATAAAGACCAATAATAAAAATTATATAATTTTTATATAATATTTAAACTATTTTACTGATTATCCTATTTAACAATTTATACATTTGACAAATTCTAATGCAACATCTGCTGTGTTAGTTAAATAGGCTATATGCACAGACTTTTAATTTTTAGCCAGGCAACCCAATTGCTTCCGATGAACTGTCTTTCCATTTTAAAATTGTCACGTTTAAGTTCTGATTTCTTTAAAAATCAGCGATCTTCACTGACTGTTAGATATATGATATGAAGTGGGTCTCAGATCAGACAAGAAGCACTGCATTAAAGTCCATTTCCCCCAGCCATTCCTGCTGAACAATCCAGCTTAAACCAGCCTAAGCTGGTTGGCTGGTTTTAGCTGGTCGACCAGCCTGGTTTTAGAGGGGTTTTGGCCATTTCCAGGCTGGTTTTCAGCCATTTCCAGCCTGGTCTTAGCTGGTCAGGCTGGAAAATGACCAGCTTAAACCAGCTTGACCAGCCTGGTTTAAGCTGGACATACTGTAGCTGGTTTTGGCTGGTCAAGCTGGTCAACTCCCAGCCTGACCAGCTAAGACCAGGCTGGAAATGGCTGGAAACCAGCCTGGAAATGGCCAAAACCCCTCTAAAACCAGGCAACTAGCTTAGGCTGGTTTAAGCTGGATTTTTCAGCAGGGATGTCTTTAAAATATAACAGTTTGTTTTACTCCAGTATTTTGGTTGTTGCTAGATCGTATACAGTTGCAGTCGGAAGTTAACGAGAATTATTTATATTATTTATTAAACTTCACATTTGTTGTATTTTTTTAATGTCTACCCCACCCCAACCCTAAACCCAACCGTCACAGTAACGTAAAAACAGAGGTTGTATTGAGTATTATTTATGTTATCTATTAAATTACCCAATAAATTTTATTTTTTAAAGCCTAGCCTACCCCCACCCTAACCCTAAACCCAACCGTCACAGTACTGTAAAAATATTAATTATTGTTATACATTCATTCATTCATTTTCTTTTCGGCCTAGTCCTTTATTAATCTGGGGTCACCACAGCGGAATGAACCGCCAACTTATCCTGCATATGTTCTACGCAGTGGATGCCCTTCCAGCTGCAATAACACACTCATTCACACACATGGACAATTTTTAGCGTATATCCAATTCACCAATACCGCATGTATTTGGACATGTGGGTTGAAACCGGAGCACCCAGAGGAAACCCACGCCAACACAGGGAGGACTATCAAACTCCACGCAGAAATGCCAACTGACCCAGCCAAGGCTCGAACCAGCGACCGTCTTGCTGTGAGGCGACAGCACTACCTACTGTGCCACCGCGTCGCCTATTGTTATACACTGTCAAAAAAAAATGCTTTAACTGAATGTATTGTAATCACATTACAACATTGATGCTGTAAAAACAACCTTGTGAAATTGAAAATACTCACATTAAGCTTTCAACAGAAGTTTATCGTTGGCTGTAAAACTCTAGCGGTGCGTAGAGCCCATTGTGCATAAACAATTTTGCTCCCTGTTAATATCTAATCTTTGTGCTAATGAACATTAGCAATGTTACGAACACAGTTGGGCAAGTTACTTCCAAAATGTAATACATTATATATTAAAAGTCATTTCTGTTTTTGTAATTAGTTCCATTACAATATTAATATCTCAGAAATGCATTACACTACTTTTGTATTACTTTTAGGCTACTTTAACCAAAATAGCCACAGACGTATGACTCTTGTGAATTAAAGTATGAATTTTCAATAGTATGTCTGTTTTCAAATACATTTTGCTATTAATTGTAATTATTCTGAGAGATTTTTGTTTGCACAAGGAGTCTGACAACAGCCGGTTTTCCACACAGAGATCAGATCATTTGACATACTATGTTTTCTTTTAAATATATATTGATAGTGCTTCACTTTTTCCACATTTTTTTAATGTTACAGCATTATTTCAAAATAGATTAAATTCATTTATTTCCACACAATTCTACACAAAAGTTTTTGAAATTGTTGCAAATTTGTTAAAAATAAAAAAGCTGAAAAATCACATGTACATCAGTATTCACAGCCTTTGCCGTGAAGCTTTAAATTGAGCTCAGCTACATTCTGTTTCCACTGATCATTCTTGAGATGTTTCTGTAACCTCCCAATCTTCAAGGGCAGTATTAAAACACAAAACACAAGTTCTTTACTGGACAAAATAATGTATTTATTTTGGGCCACAATAACCAAGCAAAAATATCAAACCCAATTCACTTAAATATTGGTTTCACTTTTATTCTATACAATAATCTCAAATATTAAAAGTCCACAGAAGGGGAGCAGCAGATAGGGAATAAAATGTTCACAGAGTTCATAGTGTATAAATTATTAGCAAACTGCATTGACATGATTAGAGCAAATGAAATAACCACTAGGTATTCAACAAGGGGGTATCAACCGTAATTGTGCAATACATAATTTCACATCAACCCAAAGTTATAATACACCACACAATAAATCTCAGAAATATAAATGCATAAATAACACCAATAAATAAACACCACACAGCAATCAAAACGTAAGCTACCATCAATACCACTCCAGCTAAATATCAAGCCGTCGTCATTCAACATTTCATGTGTAGAGCGTGATAATGACCTGCGCTCACCCTCGTCACACACACACACACACACACACACACACACACACACACACACACACGCACACAGACACCCAGACACACCCACACACACACAGTACAAGCGCCGGGAGAAACCAAACTGACTCCAACTCCCGGCGAACGAAATGCGTACACAATATTGACCACGCAACACTTAAACACTGTGCTGCTGGCCCGCTTACCCGCTACCGGACGTGGGATACAGCGGTGGGAAAGTCGACAGCGGCCGCCACACTTTAGTCCGGGGAAACCCCAGTACTATCAATTATCCCTCCCCGTCATTCGCTCGCGCACAACAATATCCTGCCCACGTCCCGACACGGTAGCCTTGGCAAGAGACTCAGCAGCACCTGTAATCAAACACAAAATCCCTCTATGACAAAGAAAACACATCCCTTTAAAGACTTTGGCTCATTGCGAATTGAACTCAGCTGTTGATCTCCTTGAAACGTCATAGACGCAAATGACGCCAGTACGCACCATCCTGATTTGGGGAGCACCGCTTACATCCACCCCCCCTACTCAAAATGTGTCCACACATATCCACTTAAATTCTGTAACGCTGAGGCAACAGGCCCTTGGTAGCCCGCGCAGACCGCCTCAAACCCTCAACGGATACGTCAGGTGGGCTAGAGAGTCCTTCTCTCTGTATAGTCTGAGCAGTTGTTTCAGCAGTGTCCATAACATGAACAGTCCTTTCATTGTCCCGTACAGGTGCAGGCAAATCTGTAAGACAGCCCCCCACCCAAGGATACATACACCAGTTACTGTTCAGTGGATTAACCTGAAGAGCAGGAGCTTGAGCCCCTACTTCATGCTCTGAATGTGAGGTTACCTCAAATCTACAGGGACTTAACATATTGCGGTGCAACACCCTCTCATCACAATTACCCCCTTCCTTCTTTACCACATAAACTGGCATGTCAAGATTAGGTTGAGATATAACCACATATGTATTCCTCTCCCACCTATCTTCCAATTTAACCTTTCCCTCTGGCCCTCTTATTAAGAACCATTACCCTCTGTCCTATTAGCAAAGGTTCCCCTCTTACCCTACGATCAAACCCCTTCTTTTGATGAAGTTGAGCCTTCTGGACCTGTTTTCTCGCTTGACTATAGGCAGTTAACAATCTTTTATGGTGATGATGCACCCAGCTGCCAACTGTTCCTGAAAACCCATCTCCCCGACCCAACATAATGTCCATGGGCAACTTAGCATATCGTCCAAACATCAAAAAGTAAGGGGCATATCCTGTAGATGGGTGGGGGGTATTATTGTAGGCCTGTACCATCTCTGCTACATGTTGGTCCCAATCTTCCTTCTGGTCATCCCTTAATGTACCCAGCATACTCAACAATGTCCGATTAAAGCGTTCACATTGTCCATTCCCTGCGGGGTGATAGGGTGTCGTATGGGACTTTCGGATGTCATATAATCCACATAGTTCTTTTATGACTCTGGATTCAAAATTTGGACCCTGATCAGAATGCAACTGATCAAATCCCCCGAATTGCTGAATGAAATGTTCCCATAGTGCCCTTGCAGTGGTCACTGCTGTTTGATCCAATGTTGGCACTGCCACAGCATAACGAGTGAAATGGTCCATCATAACTAAAATGTTACACCTTCCACTGCGCGCAGGCTCCAGTGACAGGAAGTCCACAGACACAATCTGTAATGGATATTCCGAATGTATGGATACAAGAGGGGCACTCACTTTATTAGCTGGGGTCTTATACAGATTACATCGAACACATTTAAGACACCACTTCTCCACTCCTTGTGTCATTCCCGGCCAAAAGAAACGGCGACGAGCCAAGCCGAGAGTTTTTTCCACTCCAAGGTGTCCTGCATGATCGTGCACCCATTCCAAGACTTGGTTCTGCAAACTCTGAGGCACCAGAACTTGTTTCAGTTTGTCAAATGTCTTTGGATCACATACCTCACGGCACAACAATCCTCGATCCGTGCCCAGACGACCCCACTGTCGCAGCACCACTTGAGTAGGTCGATCCTCTGCTGCTCGTTCTCTTGGTCCAGGGCCTCTTCCTCTATCCATATACATCCACAATCGAGACAACACTGGATCCGCCCGCTGTGCCCTCACCCAGTCATTCAACAAACTAGGTCCGACTCGCTCTTCCTGGGTCGACTGTGGCTCTCGTTCTTTGTTCCGTCCTTCCTCCTGATCCTTGACTACTGGAACAAAGGCATGGACACAGGCATGAACCACTTCAGATGTTACATATCCCAGCTCACCACATGGCACTGCTTCATCCTCTATAGGCTGGGCATCTATCTCTTTCCCAGGCCATCTTGAGAGGGCATCAGCGTTTCCATTTGTCCGTCCTGGTCTGTAGCGCACATCAAACTGAAATCCAGCCAATTGAGCCATCCATCGTTGCTCCACTGCCCCCAGCATAGCCGTATTCAGGTGAGCCAGCGGATTATTATCTGTGAACACAGTAAAGGGAGACACAGCAAGATAGTCCCTGAACTTTTCCACTATAGCCCATTTTAAAGCCAGCAGTTCTAATTTAAATGAGCTATAGTTTTTATCATTCCTTTCTGTAGGGCGTAGGCTTCTGCTTGCATAAGCAATTACTCTCTCCTTCCCTTCTTGAACCTGTGCAAGCACTGCTCCCAAACCCGTCTGGCAGGCGTCCGTATACAGCACAAATGGCAGCTGAAAATCAGCATATGCTAATATGGGTGCTTGCAGGAGGCTCTCCTTTAATTTCTTGAAGGCACTTTCCTGTATCTCCCCCCATGCCCAACGTTCTGCTTTACCTGCAGCTGGTCGAGTTCGTCGTTTGGATGTCCCCCATAACATTAAATTCAGTGGTGCTGCAATCTTTGCAAAATCTTTTATAAAACGTCTATAGTACCCTGCTAGGCCCAAAAAGGCCCGAAGCTGGGTAATGTTCTGAGGAGCCGCCCATGTCTCCACGGCTTTTCAACTTCTCTGGGTCTGGTGACACCCCTCCTTCTGCAATCACATGGCCCAAATAATGCACTTTGCTCTGAAAAAGTGAACACTTAGTTGGTTTTACCTTCAGGCCAAAGTCCCCAAGACGACTAAAAACCAAGTCCAGATGGTCAATGTGGGCCTCAAAAGAGGAGGAGAAAATTATTATATCATCCAGGTAAAGCAACAAAGTTTTCAAAATTTTGATCCCCAAGACAGCTTTCAACCAGCCTTTGAAAAGTTCCTGGAGCATTGCATAACCCCATTGGCATCCGATTAAATTCATATAGCCCCATTGGGGTCACAAAAGCAGTCTTCTCTTTGTCAGCTGGGTGCACCCCCACTTGCCAATACCCATGTGCTAAATCCAAGGTTGAAAACACTCTAGATTTTTTCAATGAAGCCAGTGATTCCTCAATTCTAGGCAAAGGATATGAATCTTTATGAGTAACACCATTCAAACGCCTGTAGTCTACGCAGAAACGAAGGGTGCCGTCCTTCTTTCTGACAAGCACTACAGGTGCAGCCCAGGGGCTATAGCTCTCCCCAATAATACCGTTCTCAAGCATGTTATTTAAAAGCCCTTTTACTTCCTGATACAATTTTGGTGGAATCCTATTGTAGCGTTCTCTAATTGGGGCTGCATTACCTGTTGGTATTACATGCAAGACTCTATCCGTAAACCCATAATCCTCCTCATATTCTGAGAAAACCTTCTGATGTTTAGCCAGCAAACCTGAAATCATCTCCTGTTGTTTTATACTAAACTGCTGTGGATCCAACGGTACAGCCACAGGCCATGGCATCTGCACTTGTTCTTCATCCTGCACTCTATTTTGTCTCACCCCTACCTCTACAGTGTCATCACCTAATGATCTTAGTTCCACATTTCCTTGCAGCCTAGGGGAACACAACTCCACATCTGAAAGCAGTCCAATCCGGCAGCGTTGGGAAAGGGTCACAGACACTGGGGACAGATTAAGAATTCTAACCATAACCCTTCCCTTTGAAACTGTACTCAATGATCGAGCTACCATTAACTGCCCTGGCAATACATCTTGACATGGTTCTACCAAGCCCACATAATCCCTTTTATCAGGCCGCACACGTGCACATGCCTCAATCACCATCTCTGACTGTGCGGGTATTATTTTTTTCCTTCCCTGAGGCCAGTAAATAGAACTGATCTGTCCTGCCTCATCCGCAAAATTTAACAAATCTTCACACACAGAAAACATCTGGCGCCATACTTTAACTTGTACTTCACTTTCTGAGCCTAGGTAATCATTTCCAGTCTTTGTCATTAAAAATTCTCTACATTCTTTAATTACATTCATGCCAATCAACCCTGGATATGATGATCCGTTTGAATCTTTGACAATAAGCACTCCCCTTTTTGGTATGACCTTGCCACAAATACTTAAATCCACCTCAATATAGCCAATATATGGAATAACTAAACCATTAGCAGCCACTAGGTTAAACTTTTGAATGGGTGGATACACTGTTGGCCTTCCTGTCTCGAAATGTTTCTTAAAATAACTTTCAGTCAATGTGGTTACCTGTGAGCCGGTGTCAATCAAGCAAGATGTTTTAACTCCTTGTATTTCTACTTCCACCACTGGGCATTGTCCTATTAAATGATCCTTCTTCTCTAATTGGCCACTACTTGATATACCCCACCGTTTGGGCCTGCACAGTGGGCTCTATCAGTTTAAAGGCCCTTGCGGTCCTTCTACAGCCCTACAACGTCTTTCAATATGACCAACTTGTTTACAACGCCGACAGATAGGTCTTCCCTGATGGTCGAATTGATCAGAACTTCTTCGACCCCCCCTCAACTCATACCTAGGTCTTACACCCTCACTATTAGGCCACAAATTATGTACTTCTTCACGGACTTCACTCATCATTCCAGCTACCATTTCCTTTATTTCTCCTTTCAACTGCAAAAATACCTCCTGTTTAATTTCCTCCACCAATTTAGTTGTATCTAGAGTTGGTTTCATTTGTACTGTTGCAGCCACTGCTTGCCTTACCTCTCCAAATGCATCTGCTTGTAGAATGGCTTCTCGTTTAATTTCAACAAAAGTAATATCTGACGATGCTCTTACCATCCCCTGAAGTTCCCTCCGTAGCCCAGCATCAAAAAGTCCCAAAATAAACTGATCCCGTAAAACATTGCCTCCAGTAGTGTGATCTCCCCTACTCTCCAACCGATTACTTAATTCCTGAAGTGCTAAAGCAAACTGTCTCACACTCTCATCTGTCCTTTGTTTACGAGTAAAAAATTGGGAACGAAGGGTTGCAAGAGGGACTGTATCTCCATAATTATTTTTCAAAAATGTCAATATCTGTCCTGATGTTACACGCTCTACTATCGGCAAAGCTAACACTTCTCTCTTTGCTTCCCCATCTAAATTACTTATTAAAGCTGAAACTTTTTGAGCCTCTGAAAAAGGGTACATATTAAACATTGATTTCTGCATATTATGCCAATCCTGAAAATTATTCTCCTGTGACGTTTGCTCTCCACTAAATTTTTGACACCACGGTGTCCCCATCATCAAAGGAAACATAAGCATGGCTTGATTCTGGGCTATATTAGGGGAGCTATCTGCCCCCTGCTGCTGCTCACCAGATGTAGACGGTGACTGGTCTAACTGTTGTGTGGTTGACATTTTCTTGATTATTGCTCAAAGTCCAGACTGCCAAAACTACGCCAAGTTGTAACCTCCCAATCTTCAAGGGCAGTATTAAAACACAAAACACAAGTTCTTTACTGGACAAAATAATGTATTTATTTTGGGCCACAATAACCAAGCAAAAATATCAAACCCAATTCACTTAAATATTGGTTTCACTTTTATTCTATACAATAATCTCAATATTAAAAGTCCACAGAAGGGGAGCAGCAGATAGGGAATAAAAATGTTCACAGAGTTCATAGTGTATAAATTATTAGCAAACTGCATTGACATGATTAGAGCAAATGAAATAACCACTAGGTATTCAACAAGGGGGTATCAACCGTAATTGTGCAATACATAATTTCACATCAACCCAAAGTTATAATACACCACACAATAAATCTCAGAAATATAATGCATAAATAACACCAATAAATAAACACCACACAGCAATCAAAACGTAAGCTACCATCAATACACTCCAGCTAAATATCAAGCCGTCGTCATTCAACATTTCATGTGTAGAGCGTGATAATGACCTGCGCTCACCCTCGTCACACACACACACACACACACACACACACACACACACACACCACACGCCACAGGACACCCAGACACACCCACACACACACAGTACAAGCGCCGGGAGAAACCAAACTGACTCCAACTCCCGGCGAACGAAATGCGTACACAATATTGACCACGCAACACTTAAACACTTTGCTGCTGGCCCCGCTTACCCGCTACCGGACGTGGGATACAGCGGTGGGAAAGTCGACAGCGGCCGCCACACTTTAGTCCGGGGAAACCCCAGTACTATCAATTATCCCTCCCCGTCATTCGCTCGCGCACAACAATATCCCTGCCCACGTCCCCGACACGGTAGCCTTGGCAAGAGACTCAGCAGCACCTGTAATCAAACACAAAATCCCTCTATGACAAAGAAAACACATCCCTTTAAAGACTTTGGCTCATTGCGAATTGAACTCAGCTGTTGATCTCCTTGAAACGTCATAGACGCAAATGACGCCAGTACGCACCATCCTGATTTGGGGAGCACCGCTTACATTTCAGCAGCTTCATTGGAAATAACCTGATGATATCCGCTGATTTTTATATAGTCGATCAAATGAATTTAAAACTTTTAAAATGCAACAAACATTTGTTTTAGGCCCAAACTACAAAAACAAACAAATGTAAAATCGTTTTAGTATTGGTTTTGCTTAAGCTGCACACTAGTTTGATTATGTAAACATGTCATTATAACTATATTGAATAAATATTATTACAAAGGCCTATGCTGACAAACAAAAACTAAATGACATGATATAACAGGCGATTGTCCTCTGAGTGAACCTGAAAAGACATGAATGACACTTCTCATAAAGCTTGAGAAGCATACAGTTCTTCATGATATATAATTTGTAAAATAAAGAGTTGGAGGTTAAGGAAACACTAAACAGCATGTGATAAAGTTACCCCGGGCCCTGGTGCAGATGAAAAGAAAAATAGAAAGATAGATAGCTAACTAGAACAAAGAGAAATAAGGTGCGCGCTGCTGATGGACTCGCAAACTGCGCTATGCGCTGCGCACGCGTCGCTTCAGCTCTCATTGCGCCTGCGATGAGAAAAAAAGTCTCTGCATCATCACGGTCTGGATCATATCATGTGCGCGCTGCGTTATTTCCGCATAGTAATGATCTTTATATCGCGGATCAAGTGCAGTGAAGTGTTAAATTAATAATGAGTCATATACAGTAGCTTGTCATTGCTGGGGTTGACAGGCATTTTGCTGATTAAACTCCCGCTATAAATCCAACTCCAGCAACAGTAAATAAACAAGTTTGCCGCTGATTTTTCTCACGCTGCTGCATAGAGGTAAAGTTGGTTTTATATTCGGATATTCAGACATTCTCCTTAATAATATAATTTCAGAAAAGTATTCTTTGCAAATTCTAAATATGCATATTAGCAGCCAATGACTATCAAAGTACAACATTGTTTACAGTTCATTAGGTAGTGTTAATGTTGTTTTAAAGTCATACTTCCTTGCGAATTCCGATCGAATATTCAAAGTAACATGGTAAAAATATAGAGACTTCTAAATGAACGAATGTGCGAATATAAAACCAACTTTACCTCTATCGCTGCTGCTGCAGTGACGTGGCTTCCGGGCGCGATTTCCTTTTTCTTTTTTCGTTGCATTTCCTTATATATTTATTTTTTACTCAGTAACGCATATGATTTAAAATGTAGCGAAGTACAATACTTTAGGCAAATCATACTTAAGTAAAAGTAAAATTACAGATTTTAAACACTACTCTAAAAAGTACAAATTCTCAAAAAAACTACTTAAGTACAGTAACGTGAGTAAATGTAATTCGTTACTTTCCACCTCTGCACCCAAGTAACCCAGAACAATCTTGCAACAACATAGCAACACTTTGGAAACCCCATAGCAACACCCAAGTAACCCAGAACAATCCTGCAAAAACATAGCAACACTTTAGAAACCCCATAGCAACATCCAAGTAACCCAGAACAATCTTGCAACAACAAAGCAACACATTAGAAACCACACAACAACACCCAGGCAACTCAGAACAATCTTGCAACAACATAGCAACACTTTAGAAACCCCATAGCAACACCCAAGTAACCCAGAACAATCCTGCAAAAACATAGCAACACTTTAGAAACCCCATAGCAACACCCAAGTAACCCAGAACAATCTTGCAACAACATAGCAACACTTTAGAAACCACACAACAACACCCAGGCAACCCAGAACAATCTTGCAACAACATAGCAACACTTTAGAAACCCCATAACAACACCCAGGCAACCCAGAGCAATCTTGCAACAACATAGCAACACTTTAGAAACCCCATAACAACACCCAGGCAACCCAGAGCAATCTTGCAACAACATAGCAACACTGTAGAAACCCCATAACAACACCCAGGCAACCCAGAACAATCTTGCAACAACATAGCAACACTTTAGAAACCACACAACAACACCCAGGCAACCCAGAGCAATCTTGCAACAACATAGCAACACTTTAGAAACCCCATAACAACACACAGGCAACATAGGACAATCTTGCAACAACATAGCAACACTTTAGAAACCCAATAACAACACCCAGGCAACCCAGAACAATCTTGCAACAACATAGCAACACTTTAGAAACCCTATAACAACACCCAAGCAACCCAGAGCAATCTTGCAACAACATAGCAACACATTAGAAACCACACAACAACACCCAGGCAACTACTTAGTGAGTTTCTCTCCCTCTTGACTTTCTCCAGCTGAACTAATGTCCTCTCATTAGAGGTAATGCCTCATGGCTGCTGGAAGGACAATTTCATTTTCAATGCCCTGATGCTTCCCTTTTGCCCCCTCTGTCAAGGTGGATAAATCCATACCGCAAATGAACCCACTTGATTGCTTTAGTCCACACCACTTACTGTATTTTCGTGGATGCGCTAGTCAGGCACAGCTTGAATCATTTGGGAGGAAGAGTCTGACTTCACAAGGAGAGATCTGGCCCAGAACTGACCTTCAGTTTCATCTGAAGTCATCCATCATTAGCAAACCAGGACTAGCGGGGGACAAGGGTGAATAAACAAGATCACAGACCAATCTGAATTCATATTACAGAGGATGTAATGTGAAGAACCTCACAGCATGCTTATTCAGAGAAATGTCTTTCTGTGCTATTTATTTTTTCATGCTCATAAAAATATTATAAAATTCAATATAGCACAAAATGTTTGACATTTATGTTTGCAGTTATATGTTTCATAGCAGCCATACGACATGCACATTGCACGGAACTATTTGAATGACCAAAAATTAGTGATGTGCGGATCGATACTAAAATATCGATATCTCCGATACTAGCTTTGTATGTTCTAGAATCAATTATCTTATCAAAATATCGATATTTCATTTTATAATTATATATAATTTATATATATATATATTATATATAATTTGGAGCAAATATGTAGTTTATTGGAAATAGAAATACAGCGGAAAGTAACCACAATAACCTAGTTTATCTGAATAATGTAAACTTAGTCGGAACTACTTGTTCTTCCGCCTGCAAAGTCATGTGCGTAATATGGCACTGTACAACTGCAGTCAGATCACGCTAGCTAGTCACTCAGTCCGCTGGCACACGTTGTTCAATTACTCTGTCATTGGATATGGGCGACCGCAAGCAAAGTTATGTGTGGAGCTACTTCACTTCCATAAACTCAAACGGTGACATGTGTAAGAAAACAGTGAGGTACTGTGGTAATACCACAAACCTAATCAAACATCTAGATAGAAATCGCAAAACAGAATATGACAACATCACGACTAGGCGGTCAGAAGAGGAGGAAAGGAGAGGCACAGGTGCTGCTAGGGTGAGACAGACATGGCATTCAGAGTCCTAAGGTGCAGCAGGCAGGCACTATTAAGGTACAGAGGAAGAAAATGTGGCGATGTGGCTGGATTTGGGGGCTTGCGTTTTTGTGACAATGATAAAACAACGGAAAAAGGATCAAAATACTTTCATGGGAACCGGATTAACATGTCACTAAACGTAGAAGTGTGAATGTTTTTTTAAGATGTTCAGGCAGGCATTTTAAGATATACATGCTCAGATGCTGTCAATAAATATGTAAGTTGGCTTTTTTTGTATGATAATTCTTCATCAATAAACAAGAATAACCCGTAATATGCCTCGTATTCAGTATGAAGTGACACTTTTAAGTACACTACTTGCTACTTTAATTTCTCAAACAGCCATTTTTGGGCAAAGTATCGGTATCAGATCAGTATCGTCGATACTCGCCTTCATTTTATTTGGTATCAGATCGCATAGGAAATCAGTGGTATCGCACATCACTACCAAAAATGACCAGGACCATACTATATTTAGACTTTATGCATACCCTCTTAGGATATGTATGTCCAAATCAATATATCATGCAAAAAAAAGGCTTAATTAAATCTATAGGCTTATGCAGCAAGGTCTATATATTGTATAGTCTCAAATATGCTCCCTAATAAAGCTATCATTCATTCATTCATTTTCCTTCAGCCTAGTCTCTATTTCACACGGAAACACGGGGACAACATGCAAACTCCACACAGAAACGCCAACTGACCCAGCCGGTGCTTGAACCAGCGACTTTCCAGATGTGAGGCGACAGCACTACGAAGAGCCGGATTAACCAATGGGCATTATGGGCACAGGCCCAGGGGCCCGTGCGCACGAGCACTACGCAGAGCCGGATTAACCAATGGGCATTATGGGCACAGGCCCAGGGGCCCGTGCGCACTTGGGGCCCCTGCGAGGGGGGAAAAAAATTACGATTTTGGAGTGTCTATTTAGGCTAAATACAAATAGCGCACATCGTTGGAATAAGCTAGTTGAGTGTTTCCCGCCATCGCCGTTTGATCGACAGAGACAACATGACTAAACAGCGCAGCAAACAATAGTTTGAGTGGCGTAGCTCGTAAAGCCCATGGCAGCATGTTTTGAGGCGATCGATCATGAACCCGGTTCGAATCCAGCGTCTGATGTACACATTCTTTTTTTTTTCTTCGTTACATATCAGATTGGAAATACGTTTATTTTTAATAGAAAGGAAATATTTTTGTTTCAAAATTAAAATAAAAAATATATAAAATTAGTCACAATTGACTCATGGGTATTTAATAAGGATAATAAGAATATTAAATATTCTATAAACAGCTATTTTCCACCTGGTGTTAAATGTTAGCGATATCTTAATATAATTTATTTGTATTTACAATGTTAGTCGCCCTGCGTCACCCATATTCTCCGACCTCATGGCTCCATTCGAAGAACATTTAATAAATGGCACATGCCTTAATAAAGGTGCCTCCTTCTTTGTAAAAAAATCACATATTGCTTAGACAACTCTATATTTTCCCCTTAGCAAATAGTCGCCACCATATATAAGTATAATAATATTAAATGATAATATAAAATATTATCTTTATATTTAAATTGTCAGAAAATGACATCATGTATAATCAATAAAAACCACACAGATTGTTTTTCATTATTTTGTTTTAGCTAAACTGAATGCTGTAATTGGTCAAGAGCGGAAACGCAGGTTTTGAAATAACCCGCGCTGAATTGTAGACTGTAGTGTAGTAGTGGTCGTAGATCAAAATGAGTGGACAAGTGGATTTAGCAAACGCGAGAGAAAAAGAGGAGAGGAGGCATCTTTATTGAGGCATGCTCCATGTATACACACACCTTCTTCAAACAGATCCATGATGAGGAGAATGAGGGTATAGAAGACACTATAGGGAACGTTAGCTAGCTATCAAGCTAATGGTAACCAGGCGGAGAAAGCTAACCGCAGCGAAGACTAGACTCATCGTGTGTCTGAATAGGAGATCCAGAGAGAGAGAGAGAGACAGAAAATGCCCCTGAAGAGGAGAGAGACAGGAGAGAACTTGTATAGTGTGTGTGATTTCAGATACTTTCAGCTTTAAAATCAAGTGCTTTTTGCCTACTCTTCATCCAGAGGGAGACAGTAGGAATCTTTAATCAGTGTGTGTATTATGGAAGACTCAGATTCATAGAACTAGATTGGAGAGGTGTTACATCCAAATCATATGCATTATAAGTTTGTAGAAGTTATACATTAAAAATACCCCTAAATATACATTTTTAGAACTGCTTCAGTGAACTTGAACAAGTATATTATAAACCATTCATTTTCACTAGTTTTATTAGTTTTTTTTTTTCAAAGTGTGCTTTAAATGCTTTAAAAATCAGTTAAATCTTTGTAGACTATAAATATATGTACTATATCATTTATTTAAAAAATGTGGGCAATACATTATAGATTAACTTTATTTAAAAAAATATTATATTAATTTAATAACTATAGGGGTGCGGCCTGGTAGGGGGCGCTACAAAAAAATTGTGCCCAGGGGCCTCTAAATTCTTAATCCGGGCCAGGCACTACCTACTGCGCCACTGCGTCGCAAAAGAATTGTGTTATTTATTAGAATGTATTTATATTTGTTTTTTAGCTCCGAATTTAATGACTTCAATTTTAAGTGACTGTCAAATTTAGACTGTATTTCTATTTGTAAGAACGGATCACATTCATCATTTATGACTCAATTTATAGTTTTGATTTATATCTGTTCCCATACTGTTCAGTTATACGTTCATTAGGGACCAAACGCCGATCAGAGCTTTACGCCCTGGGTTTTGCGTGTCTTCTCACGGACAGAAAGTCGTCACACTGAAGTTAGTCAGAGTATGTAGGGTTAGCTAATACTTAAATGGTGGTTGCAAACTGCTCACTCATCCTAAAAAAGTAGTTGATTTAGCCACTTCCATACAACTTGCTAATTTCAGCAATTAGATGATTAAAAATCTCCATGATGTCGTGCCAAAACAGCTTCATACAGTCAAATGTGTCTTTAGAATCCAATCTATTTATGTCGAATCATAAAAGTAGCGCAAACTCCACTTAATCTACTGGATATAAAAGATTTCAGGAGAATTCAGAATGAATCAAAACTTAACATTTTTTTTTCATCAGGTAAAATTGTTTTATTCCAACTACATAATAAGACAATCAGAAAGCCAATTCAGAGATGATAATGTAAAAATACAACATCCATTACTCAAAGATAAGTCAAAGAGTTAGAGATGCATACCTGACCCGAGAAGTAGCTACGTTGCAGCATAGAAATCTCAGAGACTCACGTGCTGCAACGGGGTGTCTTGGCTACAAGATCCCAATGATATTTGTGCACATTTCCTTTAAATACTCAACTCCGAACAAACAGCCATAAATTCAAGACAATATAAGCGTCACCGAGACCCTTGCCTGGTGAATTTGAGATGTTAACCATCTTTAAGGGGGAAGGGGGGGCTTCTGGCAAAGATTTTATCAAAGCCAAAAACCAAATCAACATATACAAGTGAAATATTACAGTGAAATTAAGACCACTTTTCACACAGAGACATTTTAAATGATACCAAACATGAATATAGTGCTACAAGAGAAACCATATTAAAACCTTGGTCATTTTATGTGAAATGTGCTCTGATCAGAAGGTAACTTAAAGGTCAAGAAGGGGGGCTTGAAGTGAAAGGAGAAGGGTGAACTTTCCCCCCTGGTGAGGTGTAGCTCTGTGTTTCAAGCCTATTATCAACAGTCTCGGGTTGATTTGAACTGAACAGTTGAACAGCTGGTTTCCTGATCTTCTTCTCAGATCAGAAAGTTTATTGTTTTATTGCATAGCAATTCTTGTGGTCTTGTCTCATGAAATTCCATAACAGTTCTCAGGGTCTGATATTCTGGAGAGATTTATCCATCCTTACAACAGTAAGTTACTGTAAAGGGGCAGTTGTGGTAACTTGCTGGTAACAGTGCTGCCAGTAAGTTCCTGGAAAAATACAATAGAATTTCAATGTATATCTGTGTTATTTTGAGATGAAATAGCTATTTAAGAAGGTTATGTATGATAAAATGGCCATTAGAACATTTTACAACTTATTTTAACAACGTAGCTGTGCTAGCTAAGATATCCCAGAAGAAATACTATTTATAGTCTTGCATACGTGAATCAAGGGTGTCCAAAAATATTGTCTTCGTTTTTTGGATGTTTCAATGCTTATGATTGATGAATGACAATGCTGTGTCTTTCCTCAAGGAGCTTTCGAGGTGAACTATCATAGGACATCGCAAACTTTCTGAGAGATCAGCTGTAATTCCCCTAATCCAGATAACAGATTCATATTCAGTGCAGTTAAGGTGAAACTGCTCTGACGAGTGCCCAAAACATTGAATGTGAACTAGCACAAGGTCGAACTGAAAGTAAAACAGGATCGTCCTCTGTTTGCTGTTCGTTTTTTTGCTGCTCTGACATGGCAAGGCAGAATCAGAGTAATAGTACTTTATTCTCCCAGAGGCCATAATGCAGACACAACAGCCCACGATGCAAGGCAGGTCTGAAACAGGATTACAGTTAAAGCATCTGAGCTGGAAAATGTTCCTGCCATTGTAAATAAGGCAAAAAGCACTATGTATGTGTGTGCAGAGGAACCAAAACCTCAGCTGCTAACACACTGCATAGACTTTTCTCATCTTATTACTTATGGGTAATATGTATGGTACTTCAGGCTGATGCCCATCATAGACACAAATGTATAATCTGTATTGTAAGTAAAGGTGAGTCTGACTAAAAGATCTGTGCCATATCTAGAGCAACTACTGATAAAATGCCCTAGCAACAACTGACAAAAAAAAACAGCAACCACAAAGTAATGCTAAACGCCATTCAAAATACATTAGAAAGTTCAGCAATGACCTTCTTGAAACCCAGAACAACTTATAAACTATATGCCTACTGCATAGCAACAGCAGCACACTAAAAAAACAACCCAAACCCCTTAGCCAACCCAGGCTCATTTTGAAAACGTACCTCTATATATGTTTCTGGAGGCCGCAAAATACGTGCTAGGAAGTACGTATTTTTGCAGTTTTTATTTTCGCAAATCCACGAGTGGTCGCTGTGTACGCTTTTTCATATCTCAAATTTCTCTCATGAGTGCCATTTGCGCCTGCTGTTCTCGTGTAAACCCACCAGAGGCCGCTGTTGACTGACTGTTTGACTGACTGAATGACTGACTGACCGACCAATTGACTGACCCACCCTCCTCCTTCACTAAATCCAACCAATTTTATCGATTGACCGGCCCACCCACTTCCCTAAACCCAACCAACAATTTTCAAAAGCAATCCGGAAAAAAAAGCCCTCGCCTGATTTGACCACGTTTTCAGATTTTACCACATTCTCACCCTCTTATTTACTTGTTTATATTATTTTTTTTGGATTCTGTTTTTGTCTTACCTGCTTTCTGGAACCGTTCTTCAACTAGAACATTTTAGCAACTGCATAACAACAGACATAATACCATTCACAACACCGTATAGCAACAAACTAAATACTAACATTTACAGCAGCATTAGCATCCCACAAATGGGTCTTCCAAATGGACCATGACTCTAAGCATACTGCCAAATTAGTTAAAATGTGCTTTAAGGACAACAGAGTGAATGTGTTGAAGTGGCCATCACAAAGCCCTGCTCTCAATCCTGTAGAAAATTTGTGGGCAGAGTTGAAAAAGCTTGTGCGAGCAAGACAGCCTACAAATCTGACTCAGTTACACCAATTCTGTCAGGAGGAATGGGCCAAAATTCCTTCAAACTATTGTAAGAAGCTTGTGGAAGGATACCCAAAACATTTGACCAAAGTTATACAGTTTAAAAGCAAAGCTAAAAAAAAATACCAAGGAAATAAACTTTAAATAAAGTTTGTAAAATATGACTAAGTTATTAAAAAATTCTCAAAAAAAAAAAAAAAAAAAAATTCTCTCATGTAAATTCTCTCAAATTATTCTGGCATTTAGCAAATGTAAATGATTTAGGTAATCCTAACAGACCTAAAATAGTAAACGTTTAATATGATTTAACACCAGACATTTTTTAAAAAATGGTTATGTTCCTATTTTTAGAGTGTTTGTAGACTTCTGGTTTCAACTGTATATGGTGCAACTGCATAACAACAGTATCATTCTAAAAACCATTAAGAACAACCACATTCAAGACACCTTAGTGATAGCATAACAATAGCAAAACACAAAAACTGCACAGAAAACCCAATAAACATTTGGAACACATAAGCAAATGCATAGCAACACACTAAAAGCTTTACGAGCAAAGTAGCAACTGCAAAGCCACAGCGACACACCTCAAAACAATCAGAAAATACGTAATGTACAGTCTATGTTACACACTATAGCCTAATACACTGTAAACAATGCAGTGTTCCACACAATTCATCCATGCTGTCTCAACAGAAATCGATGAAGTTAACTTAACAAATGTAAGTGGATTGAACATAAAACAATTATGTTGTCCCAAACAAATCAAACTATTAAGTTGTCCCCAAAAAGAATTGTGTTGCTTCAGCTCATTTTAAACCAGTAGTTTGAACAAGTAGCAATACTTTTAATCTGAGTGTAGAAAGAAAGAAACAGTAGATATTTTAACACTGATATACACATCTCGGTTCTTACACTGAATGACACAGCAGAAAGTGTACATTATTTGTGTATTTCATATTTTGTTATACAGCGGGGATAATAAATATTCAACACGTCACTGTTTTTTTCAGAAAACATATTTCTAAAGGTGCCGTTATTTCGAAATTTTCACCAGATGTTGATAGCAACCAAAAATCCATATATGCAAAGAAAACAAATCGAATTAGTTTACAAATAAGGTTATGTGTAATAAAATAAAATGACGCAAGGAAAAAGTATTGAACACATAAAGAAAGGGAGGTGTAGCAAGGCAGTGAAAGACCAGACAGCAACTGAAATCTCTCAGTAGTTCTTCAGCAATCGTCTGCACTTCATCAGTGTAAATTAATATTAGCTGCTTCAGTCCAACATCTACAATATAAGGATGGTGAAGATGAAACCAGAGTGGACATTTTAGCAAGACAATGAACCAAAACACAGCCAAGGAAATTCTTAAATGCTTTCAGAAAACGAAACTCAAGCTGTAGAATGGCACAGCCAATCACCTGATCTGAATCCAATATAGAATACAAATTAAAGATCAGATTTGATAGATGAGAGCCACAGAACCATCAAGACTTTTACACTCTGTTGAAGTCTGTGAAAAAATATCACACTTGAGCAATTGATGTGACTTTATTCTCCATATGAGAGGCCTCTTTTGTCGTCTTTTCACACATCACTCATTTTTCAGATTTATTTTTTGTTGTTTTATTTTTATGTTTGTATTGTTTGGGCTTTTGCCAAAATTTGGTTCAATTCCATGTTAACAGCACCTTTAGAAATATTATTCCCAGGAAAAAAAACATGACGTGTTCAATACTTATTTTCCCGCTGAATGTCCATATTTGTTTCCATAAGAAATAGCTGGCATCAAAAGCCCTCAATGCTTCACATGAGGGTAAAATATTGAATGAGTGAATACAACCTAATAGATGAACACAAGAACATTAGCCCCAAAGGATGCAAAGCAATTCAGCTTCCCACATCTGTGCCCGATACAGCTTCATTAACTAGCTCGAGAGCATCAAATCTCATTTTGTGATATATAAAAAACGCAGCAGTGATTTGAATTGACCTTCACTTGTCTCATCTGGTGCAGTTTCGTCCAGCGAGACCTTTGCATATGCCAGAGCTTCTTTTCGTCCCCTGCGCACGTGATCCATAAGCTCTGTGGTCAGCTATTACCTTGTGTTCAAAAAAAAATTACGCAACGCTTCGCCCCCAAAACTAATGTTACACAAGCATTCTGGACTGCACCGTGAGGGAACAGTTGGTACGCCAACTAATCCAGGCAAAAACTCTGGCTGAAAGCAAAAGAGAGGAAATAAGAGGAACGTCAACTTTAATTTGGTTAACTTATATAATGACCTCACTGCCAAATGCACTTCACTGGATGGTCTTCATATGAATGTCGCCCATTAGCGGGAAGTTCCCTGTGTGCAGATTTCCAGTGGTGAAACTTCGTTTTTTTTGTAATATAGTCCTCAACCATCTGTGCCTTTGGAAACAGGGCTTAAGTTTAAAAACATTGATATTATGAAGCATAAACTGATTGTCTAAACTTGTTCCTTTATGAATTTCATAGCTTTTCTATATATTATTTTGAATACTGATTACTATTATTATTATTTTGTATATTCAATACTGATTATGGGGTGACACGGTGGCTCATTGGTTAGCACTGTCGCCTCAGCAAGATAGTAGCTGGTTCGAGTCCTAGCTGGGCCAGTTGGCATTTCTGTGTAGAATTTGTATGTTCTCCCCATGTCGCATGGGTTTCCTCTGGGTGCTCCGGTATCCCCCACAGTCCAAAGACATGTGGTATAGGTGAACTGAATGAACTAAAATTAACCGTAGTGTATGAGTGTGTGTGTGTGAATGCTGAGTGTATGGGTGTTTTTCAGTACTGGGATGCGGCTGGAAGAACATCTGCTGCGTAAAACATATGCTGGAATAGTTGGTGGTTTATTCTGCTGTGGTGACTTCTGATAACTAAGGGACTAAGCTAAGGAAAAAAATTATAATTAAAAGAATACTGATTGCTATTAGTTTGAATAACATGTCATAGTTATTGGAACTAGTAAAGTAAATGCGTAGAATGTACTAGGAGTACATTAATGTTCAATGGTTTGGGTTCAGTACTAGGCATGGGCCGGTATAAGATTCTGATGGTATGATAACCTTGGAAAAAAAATATCATGGTTTCACGGTATCACGGTATTGTGTTCACTGCTCTAAATTATATTCTTTTTAAACGTCTGGGTAAAAACTAAAACTTTTTTCCCCTTTGAACACAATATATTTTATTTTGTGAAAGATTTAAAATATTTTGAAGCATTACACGTCAGGCTAAATAATTGAAATGAATGATTGAATTCTGCTGTCTTCATTAGTTTCAAAAACCAAATTTTTTTACAATTTAAAACGACATGTTTTGATATCTTGTCTGCTGGAGATACTGTTGTCTTAAAAAAAATAATAAAAAAATCTTAAATAAAACAATCTTAAACATACCTTAGGAACAGTATTACAGAAAATTTTGTCGGTTTTAAAACCTTGACTTTATCAAACCGCGGTATACCTTGAAAACGGTTATCATCCCATGCCTATTCAGTACAGTATTTTTGAAAGAATTAATATTATTGTTCAACAAAGCTGTTATACTTTATATAATTATTATTAAAAAAAATGTGATAATAGAAAAGAATTGCATAATTCTGACTTTCTTCTTTACAATTCTGGGAAGTCTAAATTGACAGATATCTAGAAAATGCTCATTGATTTAAGAATGTTTAGACATTTGGACTTGAAACAAGATAAAAATTCTAAGTAAGGAAAACATTAGCCTAGGCTCATTTTGAAAACGTACCCTATACTGTATACATTTCTGGAGAGCGCCAAATACGTCCCAGGAGCTACGTTTATTTTAGTTTTTGTTTTTGCGAATCCACCAGAGGCCGCTGTGTACGCTTTTTCAGATCTCAACTTTCTCTTGCAAGTGCCATTCACACCTGCTGTTCTCACGTAAATCCACCAGAGGCCGCTGTCGACTGAGTAACTGAATGACTGACTGATCGACTGACCGATTGACTCACCCACCCTCCCCCTTCCCTAAACCCAACCAATAGTGTTTTCAAAAGCAATCCAGAAAAAGAAAAGCCCTTGCCTGATTTTTACCACATTTTCAGATTTTACCACATTCTCACCCTGTTATTGTTTATTTTATTTTTTGTCTTCTGTTTTTGTCCTACCTGCTTTCTGGAACTGTTCTTCACTGGATTCGAACCGTGTCGTCAAGGTCAAGTCCTCTCAGTGTCTCAAGTCTGCTGACGAGCTAACTGGACAAACTAGTAACAGCGTTAAAGCCGTCTATACGGAGGTAAGCGGTCAGCTGGTAAGTGCGAAAAGGAACAGCGTCATACCACCACCCCATAGCGTTCGTTTTAAAGACGAAATGGAGCCATACGTACCTCTGGCTACATAATTTGCGATCTCCAGAATATATATAGGGCTACGTTTTCAGAAAGAACCTATGTTACTTTTTTTTTGCAGTAAAATTCTGGCCTTTTTTTTCTCTTTAAAAGTACACATATAAAAACACTAAATTTTGACAATTTCGCAATTCTGACTATACTTCTCTAAATTCTGTCTTTACACTTGACAATTCAGATTTTTACATCTTACAATTTTAACTTTATATTTTCTAATTTAGAGTTTATCTCTCATAATTCTGATTTAATATATTACAATTCTCATTTTCTATCTCCCAACTCCGAGTTTCTCACCATGCTGAATTCATATCTTGTAATTCTGAGCTTACATCTTCTGATTGTGAGTTTATTTCTAGTAATTCTAAGTTCAAATCTTGCAATTATACTTTAAATTGGACAATTCTGACTTTATATCTCGCAATTATGAGTTCAGATCTTGCAATTCTGACTTAGCATCTTCTAACTATGAGTTTATCTCTAGCAATTCTGAATTTATACCTGCCAATTCAGACTTTAAAGTTAACAATTCAAATTTTTCACCTCACAATTCTGACTTTATCTTGCAATTCTGACTCTTACGTCTTATAATTATCAGAATCAGAAAGAGCTTTATTGCCAGGTATGTTCACACATTCGAGGAATTTGTTTTCGTGACAGAGCTTCTACAGTGCAACAGAATTACAGAGACAGGACTAAAAAAACAGATAATAAATATATTTTAAAAAGTGAATGCAAATATATATAATTATAAGTTTATATCTCACAATTCTGCCATTAAGTTAGACAATTCTGACTTTATCTCTCACAATTCCATGTTTACAAGATAAAAGAAAGAATTTGGACAATAAGTCAATTACATTTTTATTTTTAATTCCACTAAATTAAAAACACTTAGATTACATGCAAATAAATTAAAAATAACAGACAAAACATGTTTTCTGTTTCAGGAAATAAAAAATTGAATAATTTTATATTTTAATCAAAGAATCTTAAAAAAAATTAACAAATGTAAAAAAAATTAATGTGTTTTCACAAAGTGAGAAAATTCTTTCGACGTAGATAAAATACATATTTATAATCACCAAATCAGCTTATTAGAATGATTTCTGAAAAATCAGGTGACACTGAAAACTAGAGTAATGATGCTGAATAGTAACTGAGCAGTAAAAAGATTTTACAACTGTTTTAGATTAACAAAATCTACCACAGCTTCTGATTTAACTTTTTGATTTTTTCAGAGCAGGTTCAAACTCTATGTGTGCGAAATAATAAAATGTGGCATTTTAAGCCTCATGATCACAGCAGGACTGCAGGGTAGCAGGTGGACTTGGTCTGGATTTCATCAATTCATCTGTTTTTACCGAATATCGTCCTGTGTCCGCCACTGCCACAGAAGTGTCCAGCATGCACAAACCTTCACTGAAAAAAATTATTCATTGGATTTACATTTTTTTTTAAAGTGAGTGTTTGCAAACAATTTATATGGGCTGAATTTAAACAAACAAATTCAATTTTGAAATGTTCAGCTTAATTTGTTTGTTTAAATTCAGCCCATATACAGTACATTGCAACCACTCACCTTAAAAAAATATAGTAAATCCAATGAATCGTTTTTTTCAGTGTCCATTGTCAAACACAAGCCTGTTTTCGTCTCTGAGTCAGTTCTTTGAAACACTAAAAATGCTGGGTTCCACATAATTTCTTCATGTTGTCCCAACACAAATCGATTAAGTGAACTTAATTGTTTTCACAAATTTAAGTGGATTAAACATAAAACAATGAAGTTGTCCCCCTCAAAAAACTCAAGAATTAATCAGTTTATGACTAATTGTTTGAAATACAGTACTGTTCAAAATGTATAATTTTATGAATTTTTGTAACTTGTATGTATGTACAGTTCCATAATAAATATTATAAGCTCAAGAAAATACAGAAAATCTACAGTAATATTACAGCAAAAAACAACAACTTATTTTTGTATTACGGAAAATTTCTGTAATTTAACATTTGTCATTTTACGTTGTTTTTTTTCCGGCAGCTGGGTGTCGGATAAACCCCCTTAAAATAACAGATGTTAAATTACAGAAATTTCCTGTAATTTTTGGAATTACGGTAAATTTCTGTAATTTTATGGTCATTATTTTATGCTGTATGTACAATATGTATAATGTATAATATCCATTATTTTATGCATTATTCAAATTGCTGTAATTTAACGGCCGTTATTTTAAGGTAAATTTATATAACGGCTGTTATTTTGCGATTAAAAATTGTACGGTTATTTTACGGTTTGTTTAAATTTAGCCCTTATATATTGTTTCCAACCACTTAGCTTAAAATTTTTTTAGTAAATCTAATGAATCAATATTTTTAAAGTCCATCTTCATAAACACAAGCCTATTTTTGTCTCTGAATCTTTCTTCATGTTGTCTCAACACAAATCAATTAGGTGAACTTAATTGTTTTTACAAATTTAAGTGGATTGAACATAAAACAATGCACTTGTCTTCCCTCATAAAACTCAAGAATTAATCAGTTCATGACTAATTATTTGAATTACAGCACTGTTCAAAAAAATTTTTTATGTAACTTTCCACAATATTTATGTACAGTTCCATATTAAATATTATAAGCTCAAGTAAATACAGAAAATCTACTGTAAAATTATAGCAAAGGACGTATTTTTTAATTACGGGAAATTTCTGTAATTTAACACTTGTTATTTTACGTTTTTTTTTTTTCCGGCAGCAGGGGTGTCAGAAAAAAACATAAAATAACAAATGTTAAATTACAGAAATGTCCTGTAATGTTTTTAAATTACGGTAAATTATTGTAATTTAATTGCCATTATTTTATGGGTAATTTCTGTAATTTAACAGCTGTTATTTTATGCTTAAAAATTTTACGGTTATTTTACAGTTTGTTTAAATTCAGCCCATATAGACTGTTTTCAATCACTTAGCTTAAAAAAAATTGTAAATCCAATGAATATTTTTTTAGTGTCCATCTTTATAAACACAAGCCTATTTTCGTCTGAGTCAGTTGCTTGTAACATTGTAAAAATGCTGGGTTCCACATAATTTCTCCATGTTGTCCCAACACAAATCGATAACTTTTAACACGTTTTTTAACGAGTTAACTTTTTTATTTTTTACAAATTGAAGTGGACTGAACATAAAACAATGAAGTTGTCCCTCCAAAAAATTCAAGAATTGTGTTGATTCAGCTCATTTTAATTAAGTAGTCTGAACAAGCAGCAACAAAATCATACAATCACAGCCAAGTGAAATGAAACCTAATGAATGAGACAGCAGATAAAATGCAGATTTAAATTGTGTGTTTTTTGTGCAACATCAATTAAACCACACAATTTTGGGAAGAGGGTGACGCAGTGGCGCAGTAGGTAGTGCTGTCGCCTCACAGCAAGAAGGTCGCTGGTTCGAGCCTCGGCTGGGTAAGTTGGCATTTCTGTGTGAGGTTTGCATGTTCTCCCTGCGTTCGCGTGGGTTTCCTCGAGGTGCTCCGGTTTTCCCCACAGTCCAAAGACATGCGGTTCAAGTGAATTGGGCAGGCTAAATTGTCCTTAGTGTATGAGTGTGAATTTTAGGAAGACTTATGTGATTTCTCACAAATAATATCAGATCTTTCACCAGCAAAGCTTTATTTTGCAATAAATGATCAGTTCAGGTCCAGTGCTTCCAGTGTTATATGGAGCGGATCTCTCATGGTTGAAAGAATCTGATGAAAGAAGTCCTGAAAAGATTATAGTTATAGCCATATCTCCATGTATTTAGTCAACATTTTTTTCTTTTCACTTGCAATTGAAATGATCCCCACGTTAACAGTGGATTTAAAGCCTGCTACCAGATTTACAGTTCTTGTGTTGTTTTGAATTTAAAATAACAATGTGAATCACTATAGGGCTGACAGTATTATGTAGGCTATCATGTGATGGTAAAAATGCGTCAGACGAGAGAGATTTGGCTATACTGTTTATACTACAGTCACTTAAATTAATGCATTTTCTATAAACATGCATGGAAAATCCCTCTTCTGCTTTATTTTTTGCTTATATCTTAATTTTACACACATGGCACTGGGTATTGTTGGCTTTTATATGAAGAAGAGTGATGCTCTTTATATGTAACTGGCTTTGAATAAAAGCATCTGATACTACTATCCGTTTGTTTTTCTTTAATGGATTTAGATGACTGATTCTATACAATCCGTCAATCCAGTTTTATATTAGTTTTACTGTATGGAGACTTTTGTTTCTAAACTGTTACATAATGCGAATTTGTTTTTGTATGCATGCCAGACTTTTGTTCAAGTAATCATGATTTGGATTGAAGCCATCAAGTAAAAAGAGAGTCGCAATGATATGAAATACTGTTTTATTTCTACATTGGAATGTATCTAGTCACTGGATGCCATGAATTTATGACACACAATTAAATGATATGTGTTTTAGTTTATTGGTAATGTAGTAAATTATTTACAAATATATCTAAAAATTATTTTAAAATATTTCCATCTATTTTGATGGAAATTAGGTTAGGAACAAATTAAAGACTATAAACAATATGTTGTATATATAAATTTGTGTGTACTGTTTGCATTTTCTTTTAAATTTCTGAGCAAATAAAAAAGTATGTCAAAAATAAAAAGATTACCATGGTATATTTCATGGTTATTATACATTTCAGCATAACAACAATAGTATATTTATTAAAAATAAAACTTGTCAGGTATATATAGAATATAGAATAGAATATAGAATAAAGAAATATATATGTATATATATACACACACACACACACACACACACACAAGTAATTAACATAATACAAATGCTACACGACTTACAAACCCCAATGACACGTGAGATTTTATAGACATCCTGTCACAGTCTTTCATAATAATATAATTACCATTTCAGTTCACCTCATAATAAAACATGCCCTTCCCAAATGCTTTACATAACCCTGATTTGCATCTACAACATCATGTTCAAACTCTATTCCTTTGGCACCCTTTCAGTCTGGAAGCAGATCCGCGCCGCGCATTATGGCACTGCGTCCGCGTCCGCGACACGCTTGGAGAGCCGCGCCGCGCTCAATCCCGACAGTAGATGGCAGCAGCCCAAGAAAGCTGATCCCGTCGGGTTCACCACTACTCTCTGCCTCTCTCAGTCGTGCAGCAGCACTCGCACTGGAGGCAGCGGTGGTTTGAGGGACGTCCAATGAAACAGAAGAGCCGCCAGCTGCTCCTTTCCACTTTTGCGCGTAGCCTGTCCTCCGCACCCGGAGACAGCACGTTCTGAAACCGCCATGGAAGACAAATCCAATTCGTTCTCGAGCAACAAAGAGGAGAAAGCGGATGGGAATAATGTGTTCCAGAGGCAAGACTCGATCCTGAAGAACAGCATGGGGAGTCAGAACATGAAAGACCACGGCAACTCAGTGGGTGTCAAGGGGGACCGGGAAGAAGCCATGGTCGGCTTTGACGATATAGACGCCGCGTCCAGGCACGGGTTTATGCAGCGGCAATTTGGAGCCATGATGCAGCCCGGGGTGAATAAGTTCTCCTTGCGGATGTTCGGGAGTCAGAAAGCCGTGGAAAAGGAACAGGAGAGGGTGCAGACGGCTGGATATTGGATCATTCACCCCTATAGTGATTTTAGGTAAGGAGTGCGGAAAGTCACCTTCCACACGCACGCTCAGGTCACAGTAAAATGGGCTCTGCGCGCGTTTGCGGCGGTTTTTGCGTGGCGTTTCAGGGAGCCAGAGCCGGAACGCACGCAATGCCCTTGGCATGAGTAGGGGTGAATGTCATCTCGGTGAGCAAACGGCACGGTGGGTATCATCACGGGACGTCTCGACCTGCCATCATTGGGCATTCTGCTTTCTGTTGTGTAAGACGTATGTGTGTGTGTGCTGGTGCGCGCGGGGAATGATGCACCACTCGTTGGCATTGTAAGCTCTTAGTGTCTGCCGTCAGAAGGAACGAGGGTGGCTGGCTGCCTGCGAGAGCACGTCTTGTTTTGAGGCAGAAACACGCGGATTATTCTATTGTTTTCTCTCGTGGCACTGCATGATCCCGTGTGGCTCGCACCAGGTAACAGCCCATGCCAATTTTAGCGCTGGGACAGTTGATCTAAAGCAGTTTAACGCTAATCGCGTTAGTCAGGTGAATGAAGGGGATTGTCAAACCTGATGCCCCCCGCTAGAATGCTTCGTGCACAACTTGACTAGCATACAAATACTTCAAATTAGACCACCACTGACAAGCAGTTGGCATTATGTTTGCCAAACAATCAAATGGCAAAGGAATTATTCGCGTTATGAGGTGCTAGCATTGAAAGGACATCATCGTCTAGCTTTGTTTTGCACCAGGTGGAGTTGTATTTGTCTACTTGGAGGACTTCAGATAGGAATTGTCACTGCACTACACCAATATCAGACAGACAGACAGACAGACAGACAGACAGACAGACAGACAGACAGATAGATAGATAGATAGATAGATAGATAGATAGATAGATAGATAGATAGATAGATAGATAGATAGATAGATAGATAGATAGAGAGTTAATTACATATTAATAATTGCCATACATAAACAAGTAAAAATGATAAGCCTTAGTTAGCTTGGGTCCCTCACCATATAGAATATATAGCTTAGGCTTTTCACCACCTAATATTAGCCCAAATATGTTAGAAATTGCATTTCATGACATAGACACTATAGTAACTAATATATAGAATCAGCAAAATGTTTAAAACATTATTGACGTATGGTTACAGTAAAGTTCAGACAACCATAGCTACCAGTTTAACCATAATCTTATACATAAACATGATTTTTATATTGTAGATGAACAGACAGACAGATACGATAGATAGATAGATAGATAGATAGATAGATAGATAGATAGATAGATAGATAGATAGATAGATAGATAGATAGATAGATAGATAGATAGATAGATAGATAGATAGATGTGATTGTAAGGCAGAATGTGATGATCAGTTTCATCTCTCCATCTGGCCGTAACGCTCTCCATGGTGCTGAAAACAGCTCCTCTGTCCACCAATGTGGAGAACTCTATCCTGCACAGGGTCATTAGCTCGACTCCCACCTGTCTCGCTGTTTTATTTATTCCATGTACTTGATGTACTTTGCTTTGGCATATCATGTGTAGTGTGTAAGAGCACAACAACAGAGATGTTTGCAATCCCACAGCACCATCACACTACCAGAGCAGGGTCATTCCTAATATGCAGTTTAAGTCTTTATATTGCAAGCTTCACTAGATTATGGTCATTATGATAAACAGTATATTGTTGTAATAACTTTAAAAGTGCACAGTTATTTACTAAATGTATCAGTTAATTATTGCAGTACTTCAGTTTGAGCAAATGCATTTTTTGTCACATTTAAATTCTGATAATTCCCACCAAAAAGGTTATTATTTAACCATTAGTTTAGGTAAAGATACTAAATAGCATGTTTTTTATGGTACTGATGCATGCAGTAACTTCTAACATGAAAACCTATATATGGAGAGCGAGAATATAAGAATTTTTCTTTTTTCTTATGCAAATGGATGCTGCAGTATTTTCTAATTTAAAAAAAAACATGCTTTTTAAGAAAACTTTTTTCTATTTTCATAAAAATGCATCATGGAAAATGTTTGTTTAGTTTATCTTTATCTAAACAACTGATATGATAACTTTTTATATAAAAAAACATGCTATTTATTAAGCATTTATTTCTAAGCATGTTTATTTATCTTTATCTAAACAACTGATAACTTTAAAAGTGATTTTTTTGTAAACTAATGCTGCGATTATTTTTAATATATGTATATTTAATTTGTAATCAAACAAAATGGATGACATCATCCTGCAGGAAGTGACATATGTGGTTTGGCTTTCACTAAAATATCATTAACAATTGCTACAGTAACTTCTAATAAAAAAAAAAACATGCAATTAATTAAGTATTTTTTCCAAGCATTTCTTAATTTTTTACATAAACAAATCTTACAGTAATTTCTAATAAATGTATAGTTAATTACTAATACATTTATTTATTTACTTATTTATTTATTTATTTATTTATTATGCTTTTTATTTATCATATGTGGTTTAGCTCCCTCTAAAATATTGTTAACATTTGCTACAGTAACTTCTAATATTAAAAAAACATGCAATTTACTGTCTGTATTTCTTCATATAAACGTGTTTTAAATCACATTACATTTTAGATTTTTGTAAAAACAAACAAAGCAGATGACATCATCCTGCAGGAAGTGACATATGTGCTTTGGCTCCCTCTAAAATATTGTTAACAACTGCTACAGTAACTTCTAATATGAAAAACATGCAATTTATTAAGTATTTTTTCCAAACATTTCTTTATTTTTGCATAAACAAATCTTGCAGTAATTTCTAATAAATGTATAGTTAATTACTTATAAATCTATTTATTTATTTATTTCTCATGCTTTTTGTTTAGTTCCCTCTAAAATATTGTTAACATTTGCTACAGTAACTTCTAATATGAAAAACATGCAATTTATCAAGTATTTTTTTTCCAAAAAAATGTCTGTATTTCTTCATATAAACGTGTTTTAAATCACATTCCATCTTAACTTTTATTTTTTATTGACTTCAATAACGAACATACAAAATCCAATTTTACACACACAAAAAAAGACAATGATAGTAACAATGATAAAATGAATAAACAATTAAATTAAAAATAAAAAAAAAAACACAAAAAAGAAAAAATATATATAGAAAAATTAAAATAAGTTAAACAGAGAAACATAAATAACACAAATACAGCAAGAGCAAAGCGGGACTTATGTGTCCGAGATATTTCCAAAATAATTATAATAATCCAAGAATCTATCACTTTTCTTGTTTTTAACCAGTCTAAGAGATTTTATAAAAACATCAATTTCAATTAAAAAATGTGAAAAAGAAGGCTGCGAATTCGAGAATTTTTGTTCGTGAATAAAATATTTTCCATACAAAATAAAAAAGTTAATAATGTAGTTCTCCGATATATCAGTTTTACCTTTATAGTAACAAATTATATCTTGTAGTTGAAAGGGTCTGGTAGAAACAATGTAATTACCTATATGGAGATATAAGCTATTCCAAAAGCATTTTGTGTTTTCACTGAAAAAAATATGTGAATCAGGGTTTCGTCTTCAGTTTTACAAAATGAGCATGAACTATCAACCTCCATATACTTTGCCAAAGTGCTATTCACTGGATCAATTTTATGAAGAATTTTAAAATGAACCTCTTTTGTTTTATTGGGAATGCAGTACTTATGAGGTAATAGCCAGGCTTTTTTCCAGTCTACATTCCATCTTAACTTTTGTAAAAACAAACAACACAGATGACATCATCCTGCAGGAAGTGACATATGTGCTTTGGCTCCCCCTAAAATATCGCTAAAAATTGCTACAGTAACTTCTAATATGAAAAACCTGCAATTTATCAAGTATTTTTTTCCAAAAAATGTCTGTATTTCTTCATATAAACGTGTTTTAAATCACATTCCATCTTAACTTTTGTAAAACCAAACAACACAGATTACATCATCCTGCAGGAAGTGACATATGTGCTTTGGCTTCCTCTAAAATATTGTTTACAATTGATACAGTAACTTCTAATATGAAAAACATGCAATTTACTAAGCAATATTTCCAAAAATGTCTGTATTTCATCAAGTAAACATGTTTTTAAATATCACAAAAAAAAAAACAAACAAACAAACAAAGCAGATGACATCATCCTGCAGGAAGTGACATATTTGGCTTCCTCTAAAATATTATTAACAATTGATACAGCAACTTTTAATATGAAAAACAAGCAATTTTCTAAGTATTTTACCAAACATTTCTTTATTTTTTTTACATAAATCCTGCAGTAATTTTTAATAAATGTATAGTTAATTACTAATCTATACTAATACATCTATAGTTAATTACTAATAAATAAATACTAATAAAATTATCATGCATTTTAAATATCCATTTCCATCTTAGTTTTTTTTTGTAAGAGCAAACAAAACAGGTGACATCATCCTGCAGGAAATGACATATGTGCTTTGGCTCCCCCTAAAATATCGTTAAAAATTGCTACAGTAACTTCTAATATGAAAAACAAGTAATTTATTAAGTATTTTTTCCAAACATTTCTGTACTTCTTAATATAAACATGTTTTCAAATATCCATTTCCATCTTAATCTTTGTAAAAAACAAACAAAAACAGATGACATCATACTGCAGGAAGTGACATATGTGCTTTGCTTCCTCTAAAATATCATTAACAATTGCTACAGTAACTTCTAATATGAAAAACAAGTAATTTATTAAGTATTTTTTCCAAACATTTTTTATTTTTGCATAAACAAATCTTGCAGTAATTTCTAATAAATGTAGAGTTAATTACTAATAAATCTATTTATCATGCATTTTAAATATAAATTTCCATCTATGTGGTTTAGCTCCCTCTAAAATATTGTTAACATTTGCTACAGTAACTTCTAATATGAAAAACCTGCAATTTATCAAGTATTTTTTTTTCCAAAAAAATGTCTGTATTTTTTCATATAAACGTGTTTTAAATCACATTCCATTTTAGATTTTTGTAAAAACAAACAAAACAGGTGACATCATCCTGCAGGAAGTGACATATGTGCTTTGGCTCCCCCTAAAATATCGTTAACAATTGCTACAGTAACTTCTAAAATGAAAAACATGCAATTTATTAAGTATTTTTTCCAAACATTTCTTTATTTTTTTCATAAACAAATCTTGCAGTAATTTCTAATAAATGTAGAGTTTATTTATACATTTTAAATATCAATTTCCATCTTAAGTGCTTTGGCTTCATCTAAAATATTGTTTACAGTTGATACAGTAACTTCTAATATGAAAAACATGCAATTTACTAAGCAATTTTTCCAAAAATGTCTGTATTTCATCAAGTAAACATGTTTTTAAATATCACTCAAAAAACAAACAAAGCAGATGACATCATCCTGCAGGAAGTGACATATTTGGCTTCCTCTAAAATATTATTAACAATTGATACAGCAACTTTTAATATGAAAAACAAGCAATTTTCTAAGTATTTTACCAAACATTTCTTTATTTTTTTTTACATAAATCCTGCAGTAAGTTTTAATTAATGTATAGTTAATTACTAATCTATACTAATACATCTATAGTTAATTACTAATAAATAAATACTAATTAAATTATCTAGCATTTTAAATATCCATTTCCATCTTAGTTGTTTTTGTAAGAGCAAACAAAGCAGATGACATCATCCTGCAGGAAGTGACATATGTGCTTTGGCTCCCCCTAAAATATCGTTAAAAATTGCTACAGTAACTTCTAATATGAAAAACATGCAATTTATCAAGTATTTTTTCCAAACATTTCTTTACTTCTTAATATAAACATGTTTTTAAATATCCATTTCCATCTTAATCTCTGTAAAAACAAACAAAACAGATGACATCATACTGCAGGAAGTGACATATGTGCTTTGGCTTCCTCTAAAATATCATTCACAACTGATACAGTAACTTCTAATATAAAAAACAAGCAATTCATCAAGTATTTTTCCTAAACACTTCTATATTTCTTCATATAAACATGCGTTTTAAATCACATTCCATTTTAGTGATGACATCATCCTGCAGGAAGTGACATAGCTGGTTTGTAAAACATCAATGTCATTTACAGTACAACATATAACAAATCTGAATACTAAATAAGCTGACTTCATGCAACTAAATAACAAATAATAATACCTTAAATATTTCTTATTTTACATGTTAAAAGCACACAGCAAAAATGCTGCTAAAAAACTGCACAAAATCAAGACACAATTAACCAACATCAATTGCCTAAGCAAAAACCACAGCTAATTTCTCTGGCCCAAGTCTATCCGTTGTATGTCATCACATCTGCCGGAAGTAAATTTCCACTGCCGCTTCTTCTACTTGACATTTAGCTGATGCTTCCCTCTCAGTTCTCTTATTACTGAGCGAGCGGAGGTTACTGTATATATGCTTCGCTCAAGAGCACAATGGATTTAATCCCACAACCTTTCAGATCTTTTACCACTAGGCTACGCTAGGCCTGAAACAGATCAGAGCGGTTTGAGTAAAGCCCTCCAACATCAGAGCAGGGATGAGAGAAGGTGAGATTGGATTAGATGTCCAACACACGGACCGAGATTAACATCGCTCTGAACCCTGTGATGTAACATGATTGACCTTTCTGCCATAATGTCCAAAGGACGCCACTGCTTAGCAATCACACACACGCTGGACGAAGTGTTACTTATTAAGGAGGTAATTTGGAGGATGCAGTAATTAAGGTGTTTTTCATAATCAAATACATCAGATACAGATGTTGATATGTGCATGACATGATTTCACTGTCACTGAAAAGTAGATACGTTGGTCTTTCGAAACATTGATCTATTTAATTGGGTGTACCAACATAGCAACACTGGCTGAACCAATTGAGTGATTTGTGGGCGGGGCTATCTGTTTGAGTGACCAATAGAAAGCTTATCTTTAAAGAAAGTGATACCTTTCAGCTTTTTTCCCACACTTCAGTTTGACTTTCAATTATCGATTGAAATTGATGTTGATATGCACATCAAATTATTTAACTTTCACTGACAACTGGTTATATTGGTGATTTGAAACATTGATCTTTTTAATTGGGTATACTAACATAGCAACACTGGCTCAACGAATTGAGTGATTTGTGGGCGGGGCTTTCTTGTTTGATCGACTGATGGAAAACCTGTTATGTTTGGGGCTCAGCATGGCGAAGACACAAGTGGTAGGATCTAAGTGCAGCTTAATAATAATTTATTAAAGAAAGCGTTTGTGCAGGTAATCATGGACAAAAATAGGAAAAATCAACATTCAACAATACTTCAAGAGTTCCCACTTAGATATGCTTAGCATTTAAGCAGGTTTGGCATGCTGTCCCGGGAGAGAACCCTGAGCTCGGAGATAGTTGAGCCCAAGGCTCCCGCCCGGTCAACAAGCATATCAGGGGATCCGAGATCAGGTAGGTCTCGAGAGCTCCCCCTAGTAAAGGGAGGAAAAGGAGGAGATGGGGTGGAAGGGGGGATTCTTCCAAAACGAAGATAGAGCAGTAGGGAAAAAATGATCCATTTATAGTAAGCTTGCATCACTCTGATTGGACTATTACTGATTACAGATGAGAAGCCAGACGTGCTTAATCATATCACGTGCTCCTCTCAAAATTAGTTTGTGAAACTTCACTTCTGTACATGTGATTTGTCAGCTTTTTTATTTGTAATAAATTTGCAACAATTTCAAAAAATCTTTTTTCACATTGTCATTATGGTGTATTGTGTGTAGAATTTTGAGGAAATAAATGAATTTAATCCATTTTGGAATAAGGCTGTAACATTAAAAAAATGTGGAAAATGTCAACCGCTATGAATACTTTTCGAACGCATTGTATAGTCCGGATAATTAATAATAATGAGAGTCAGCTGTACATGTGTGATCAGTGGAGAATGGTGACCGGTGTGTGTAACGGCATGCAGGGATTTGTAGTTCATGGATGAGTTTGTAGTAATAAAATTATTTACGTTCACTGTAAAGTGGTTATGTTGGTGTTTCAAAACATTGATCTTTTTTATTGGCTATATCAACATAGCAACACTGGCTCAACGAATTGAGTGATTTGTGGGCGGGGCTATCTGATTGACTGACCAATGGAAAACTTGAAAACTTGTCTGAAAAGAAAATTATGCCTAGTTTGACTCTCGCTGATGGATTGAAATTGATGTTGATATGCACATAAAACATTCAACGCTCACTGAAAAGTGGTTATTGTGGTGTTTCAAAACATTGATCTTCTTAATTGGGCATACCAACATAGCAACACTGGCTGAACCAATTGAGTGATTTGTGGGTGGGGCTGTGTGTGTGACTGACCAATGGAAAATAGAAAGACTTGAAAACTTGTCTGAAAAGAAAATGATAACTTTCACCTTTTTCCACACTTCAGTTTGACTTTAGATTGTTAAAATTATTTAACTTTCTCTTTAACTTTTTCTCTTAATTTTTTTTTTTATTTTTTATTTTTTTTTAGCTTTTTTTTGGATTAAAAACAATATTTAGAAAAAAAAACACAATCTAATAGCATAATGAAATAATCTACTTGCAGTTTTATTCAATTATCTTTTTTTACTAAAATGAGGCGGAAATAAAAGCCCAAACAAACAACAACTAAAATGTTACCTTGCCAAATAATTGAATTAAATAAGGTTTAAGTTGAACTAAAATGACTAAAACTGAAATAAAACCACATTAAAGCTCAACTGAAATAATTAAAACATTAAAACAATAATTAAAACATAAAAGCACACTAAATTATATAAAATGACACGTAAAAACTATTTGAAAATATAAAAAAAGACATATTTTGTAATTGTTTCGATGCTTCTTGGCAACTAACTGAAATAAAATAAGTAAATAATAAGTAAAATCATAAAATCATTAATAAAATCAATCATTTGTATGTTTATTATGAAATATGAATAATTTATCATAGTTTATGAACAATTAATTGCATTTAATTCAAATAGATTTGTTACATATATATTTATTATTATTACATACAGTATTTACATTTGATCAGGTTTTTGTTTTCTCTGGTAATTCTGGTAACTTAGCATTTCTATAGTGCCATGTTATGCTATTTAGCAGCTTAAACACTAGACAAATATAATAATATAACAGTATTCAAGTAAAACTGAAATAATATATATATATATATATATATATATATATATATATATATATATATATATATATATATATATATTTAAATCAAAGGTATTTTGTGACTAGCTTTATCATAGCATTCTTATATGACCATGCTTCAGTACTGCAGGTGGTGCACACAATATTGAGCCTTTGATCGCACTTGCCAAATAGGCTTTACATCAAAGAGAGAAACAGAAAGGGAGAAAGCGGGCAAAATGAAGAGAAAACACAATATATGACGACAGTGCATGGAAAGAAAAAAAAAAATAGAAAAATAGGAGGGTGACATTTGTTATTACTTTTAATGGACGAACGCCTGAACCGTGTAATACCGGCTACACACTTGGCAGACTTGGCTATTGTCTGCTCATTTACAACTTTTGCTTTCTCTCCCACACAAGGAAATGCTCTTTTGTTTCTGTGTTTTCTTATAAAGCAGTTAAATGTGAGACGTTGCACGCAAAAACACTCTCAGTACAAAAATCTCTGTTTTTCCATGCCTAATGTAAAGAAAAAAGGCTATGGAAATAAAACATCCAAAATACACTTTTAAATGTTTCTTTTAAAGCACTTCATGAATTTGTGTCTGCAGCTTCTTTTTTTTTTTTTTTTTGCATATTTTTAAACTGAACTTCATTAAAATGAGTGTTTTTTTTTCCTGCATTGAGCCATAATAAGCCATTTCAGCTGCACTTAAATACAGCAAACTTCACAGTTTTATTCATATCTGTATTCATTTATGTAAAAGGATTAATTTGTATTCTGATGTTTAATTGACACTTTATTTTAATTCTTGCTGTTAATAAATCATTACCTATGATTTCTGCCACAATGAACTGTAATTTGCTGCTTATTAATAGTTATTAAATTATAAGTTAGGCTTGAGTATTAGGTAGGGTTAGGGACGTATAATAAGATCATGCAAAATATGTACTTTATAAATACAAGTAAACAGTCAATATCTTAACAACAATAGTGACAATTGATACTACTAAGTGGTGGGAACCTTTATGAGTTTCCTTCTTTCATTTTTGACACAAAAGAAGATGTTTTAAAAAAAGCTGAAAAGCTGTAACCATTGACTTAGAAAAAAACAAGTAGAATAGAAGTCAATGGTTATAGGTTTCCAACATTTTTCTAAATATCTTCTTTTGTGTTTAACAGATGAACTAATCTTATAAAGGTTTGAAACAAATAAAGGGCGAAGAATTGTAATTTTTGGGAGAATTATGTCTTTAAAGTGTTACAAAAAAATGTGTTACCTGTTTCTGGTAAAACAAATACATAAATAAAAATCAACAAATATCAGATTTTTCTGTAAAGAAATTATGTAAATTGCCACATGCCTAATGAAACAATGCCTTATTTGCATACGTTCCTATATTAAAAAAAGCGGGTCCCAATTTTTATAAAGTGGCCTTAATTACTATGTAATTACATTTAAATTCATCATTTGGTACAATGCACTAGCTATGTGCATACCGGTTTTTACATTCTACTTACATTATAAAAATGATCTCCATGTAATGAATTTCTGTAATTACATGCATAATTACACTGTTGACCCATCATCTAAACCTACCCATAACCTTACACTCAGAAATAAAGGTACAAAACCTGTCACTTGGGCAGTACCTTTTCAAAAAGTACACTTTTGTACCATACAGCTCCACATTTGTACCTTGATAAATTCTCAGATTACATCTGTCTGAGGTACTGGGCGTGGCTAACATACTTAACCATGTCCCTCCAACTGTCAGTTTTGACAGCGCTATGACAACAAACAGAAATAGTGAGAAGGACTGTTAGGTTGTAATAACTGTCCTGAAACCCTTTTCCCGATCTTTCTGAATGAAATGCCTACTTTACTACATCCAATCAGTTCGCAGAAAAAAACAAGCCGCACCCACTGTTTTCTCATTTAATATTCCTTTTCTCTAACAACTGCATCACAATATCAAAAAAGGTTGCAGCTTCCGGTTCATGCAGACTTTAAAGGTAAATATTGATAGATTAAAAGTACACCTCATAGTACTTTAAAGATACCAATGAGCATTTGTAAGGTACAAAATAAAAAAGTACTGCCGCAGTGACAGGTTTGTAGTTTATTTTTGAGACTGTATCCCACCGAGAGCACCACAAGTGTTGTGCAATATAACAATAAACACATTATTCATATTTTTTGAAGTACCTAAGACCACTTAAAGGGATAGTTCATCAAAAAAAGAAGAAAATTAGCTCATCATTTACTCTCACATAAACCTTTATTAAAAGACTATATTTTAAAGAATACTGATTGCTGGCACCCATTGACTTCCATAGTATGAAGAGACACTTACTATGGAAGTCAATTAATGCCAGATATACCAACATTTTTCAAAATATCTTCTTTTGTGTTCAGTCAACAGAAAGAAACTCTTTGTTTTGGGGGTGAACTATCTCTTTAATTTAAAATGCTATCTATCTATCTATCTATCTATCTATCTATCTATCTATCTATCTATCTATCTATCTATCTATCTATCTATCTATCTATCTATCTACCTATCTACCTATCTACCGTCTGTCTGTCTGTCTGTCTAGAGTGTCTGTCTGTCTGTCTGTCTGTCCGTCCGTCCGTCCGTCCCTCCATCCATCCATCCATCCATCCATCCATCCATCCATCCATCCATCCATCCATCCATCCATCCATCCATCCATCTGTTTATAACCTGTGGTGTGTAGCACTAATGTTGCAAACTAGTAAATGACGTCACAGCTATTACATCGGAAACAGTAACGTGTGCAATGACCACATTCACATGCGCTGTTTTGGTTCTGAAAGCATCAAGGAAACTCAATATCTCAATGTGGTTCTTTAAAGATTAATGGGAGGTTAGTAAGATTCATTATTCATCATTTTCAGAAAGGGCTCATGCTTGACTTGATGTGGCCCGAGCCCCTTTTGTCATCGGCTTATGTCACGCGTGACTCTGTTGTGTGTTTCTTTTATCACTCCTCCATATTGTATGTCACCAGTCTCCTGCTTTCCCTTGTTTGTCCAGACTAGTCAATGCAGGAAAATAAACACCAAACACCACCTTCCCAGAATTCCTTCACCATTTACATTGACTTCTCCATTTTTAGTGGCAGGATTTATCAGGTAACGAACGAGCTCTGGTCAAATCTCTAGCTTATGAATTAATCACACAGGTTGTGGAAAAGCTGGATTTGTATGCGAGCAGATTTCTTTTTCCCTATCAAACGGCCTCTGATTTCTAAACCCAGATTAACCTCTATTTTTAGGGGCACACAAGTTTGTCTTGCATTATTGATGCTTTATGCTGTTGCTTTTCAGAGGCTTGTCTCAAAGACGTGGCCCAAAGTCTAATGAAGGTCTTTGTGAGAGCATGTCTCACTTTTTTTTTTTTTTTTTTTTACAAATTCATGCCCCTTGGTATTCCTTAAATAGCCCGAGACTGTTTTTTTTCTTCTCCTCTCCCTCAGACATAATGCTGAAGAAAGCCTGGTTTATGAATGCAGCCTGAATCTGCAAACAGGCCACAGCAGGTTAAGAGCACTCTCATATTCAACACCAACATCTAAATATTCACTAAATATTTCTAATTTCTAATATTTCTAAATATTCACTGAATTGATTTTCTTGGTTTAGTTGCAACATAGGCTCATTCTGATAATGTAACCCTATATATAAGTCTGGAGATTGCGAATTATGTAGCCAAAAGTACGTATGGATGCATTTCATTTTTAAAATTAACGCTATGGGGTGGTATGTTGCCGTTCCTTTTCACGCTTACCAGCTGAGCAAATACCTCCGTATGGACAGCTTTCCCGCTGTTACCAGTTTGTCCAGTGGCTCGCCATGTACATAGGCGGAGTTGAGATGCAGAGAGTAGTTGACCACGACGAGCAGGTTCGAGTCCGGCGAAGAATGGTTCCATAAAGCGGGTAAGACAAAAACAGAAGCCAAAAAATAAAATAAACAAGTAAATAACAGGGTGAGAATGTGGTAAAATCTGAAAATGTGCTAAAATTCAGATGAGTGCTTTTCTTTTTTGGGTTGCTTTTGAAAATGGGCGCTAGTCAATCAGTGCTTTTAAAAACTCTATTGGTTGGACTTAGGGAGGGAGGAGGGTGGGTCAGTCGATTGGTCAGTCAGTTGACAGCAGTCTCTGGTGAATTTGTGCAAGAAGAGCAGGAGCGAATGGCACTCGCAAAAGAAATTTGAGATCTGAAAAGCATACACAGTAGCCTCCGGTGGATTTGCAAAAACAAAAACTGCAAAAAACGTAGCTCCTGTGCCGTATTTGGCGCTCTCCAGAAATGTATATATCGGTACGTTTTCAGAATGAGCCTTGTTTTATTAGTATTGAGTGCACTACAGAATAAGTGCCTAAAGGTCCTGTTCTCAACTACATATAACATTTTAGACTGTAAAATAAAATTTAAATAAAATAATTTAGCTGTGTTTTTTTATGCATTTGGCTGATACTTCTTGCCTACTAATTGAAATAAAATAATTTTAAAAAGTAAAATGACTAAAACAGCAATAAAACTAAATTAGAGTTAGTTTTGAAATGGTTTAAAATTAAATGACAAAAGCAATGACAAATTTACCAAACTGAGGTAAGCAATCAAGCATAAATAAATAAATAAATAAATAAATAATATAGAAATTCCAATTTTTCCTTTATTTACTGCTCTTTCTGCATGTTGGCTGATGCTGAACTAAAATAAATTGTAATCACTTTACAAAGCACATGACATTAATACAACAAACTAAAATGAAAATTAAAGATAAAAAAACATTTTTAATTATTTGTGAAATATATTAACAATTTCACACCTACAAAATCCATTAAATCAGATCATTAAATCTATTAGACATTTTGTTTTGCAAAATAGATATAGATTGCGATATGAAAACAATTTCACCAGATGGCTTGAATAGCTCTATTTGTGAAAAAAATCATTAATTTAGATTGGCTGGGTCGATTTTGTAAGGTGTAAATCATGTATAAAAATAAAATACAATTTTAACAATAATCACAATAGAGCAAAGAAAAAAGTAAAATAAACAGTGCTTTATGGTTTTCCGAAAAGTCAAACAGTATTCAGATACAGAAATTTAATAATGTAAAATAACACTGTATAGTCTTCATTGTATTATAAAATGCGTACATTTTTCTTTATTAAAGTTACAAATATTTTACATTATTGTGCCCGAATGCTTTACACTTTCCTGAAAAGCCTTTAAAACACATACAAATGATGAAGTTTCACTCTGTTATGGTTATACGTTGCAATGAGTCCACAAATCTCATGTATTCTCAATTGTGGATCGACCATCATCCCAATTTAACATTTCATGACCTGTGATGTGACTATTGCAGACACATACATTGATATATCGATGCTGAAACGATATATTGTGCAGCCCTAATATATATATAGATAGAGAGAGAGAGAGAGAGAGAGAGAGAGAGAAAGAGAGAGAGAGAGAGAGAATATCTTACCCAATGGTGCTTAATAATTACCCACATTTGAATAAGTCCTTAATTCAATAAACATAATGAGTCCTCATAAAAATGATACATCACCTATTGTTTATGTGGTTTGGAATCAGTACATTATGCTAAAACAATTCTAAAAATGTACTTGTTCAATAATTATGCATGAATTTCCATTTTTCATACATTACTCCCTTACAGAACCGCTTTAGCAGCTGCAGAGAGACAGAAAAGCACATTCGAGCATCTACAGGTCGCGTCCTCAATGCTCATCTTTAGTGTCCACCACCGGGACAGATGGTCAAATGGCAAGCATCCCACCTCTTACAATGTCTGTCATTCGTTACAGTTACAAAAGCAAACGGCTTGTCAAATCCCTCTCAATTTACAGCGTACAATTCCTGAACACACCATTCATCCACAATCCTTGCTTACACTGCAACCAATGGCTTGAGGAAAAATTACATTCTTGCATTCTTTTCTAGCTCCCGAAAGTATAAATAACCGAAGATGACAGACAATTATTTGATCCCGGATCGGTGGATATTTATAAAGCAAGGCCGAGAGCTTTTTCTCATTCGCTCAGATCCATTACAGCCAAGTGCATGGGCAACATCGCAGGCTCCAGCCGGGGGTTTTTAGCATGAGATAGGATTCTTGAAAGCATCTATTTTAGTTCATGGATGTGTGGCGTTATCAGTGGCCAGGACATTTTGTGTGGTTCTGTAGGCCAGCGCGGCGCCCCTCAATATACTACTGGCTTTACTGTACTAGACACAGAAGCTGCACGAATGCAATTACAGCTTATGTGTGTGTGTGTGTGCGTGCGTATGTGTGTGTGTGTGTAGAGCTATGGAAAAAATTATGGAAAAATTCTCTGGATGTTAGGTTTGTTTTATTATTAGGTGTGGGTTTGAGTAAAATGTTAATATTAAATATTAAATATAAAAACTTTAAAATATTAAATATAATAATATTAAATTAAATAATAAATATTAAATTATTATTAATTATATAATTATTATTAATTATAAAATAATTATTAAATAAATATTAAATTATTAAATTATTAAAATATTAAAACATTAGTTTTAATGTATAAAAGTGCACTCAGAAACAAATGCTGGGTTGTCATAAACAAACATTGGGTCAAATATGGACAAACCCATTGATGGGTTAACGGAACATTCCACCTCTAGTCCCCTAGAGTTAGACACTTGAGTTTTGCCATTTTTGAATCCATTCAGACGATCTCCGGATCTGGCAGGAGCACTTTTAGCTTAGCTTAGCATAGATCATTGAATCAGATTAGACCGTTAGCATTTCACTCTGTACCATGGGACACTGATATTACACAACGCCTGATTATCTGATAACTTTGATCAATATACCCAATGTGACCACTTGCATGTGATAGTCACTCTGCAAGGTACCTAACTGGGAACTATTTCTAAGCTGCGTGATATAATAGCACTGGCTGCAGCCATGGTAAGGCAGCAAAGTTATTTGATTATTACGCCCGAGTGAGAGTACGGTATAGTTCCTAGCCATATCGGCCTAGAGTATAAACATTTTATTTTCTGCCTGCCTTAATACATGGGGTAACTACAGAAGTGTCCAGCTTTAAACAAAAAAAAATTATCAAAACTCTTTTTCGTCATTTTTGAGTGAGATGCTAATGGTCTAATCTGATTCAATTATCTATGCTAAGCTAAGCTAAAAGATGGCAGACCATGAAGTCATCTCAATGGATTTAAAAAAATGTCAAACTCACAGTTTAACTCTAGGAAAAAGAAAATAAATCATTTTCCTTTAATTATTTTTAATTACATTTACATTTGTGTACAGTTAAGCTTCTCCATATTTGACCTAATGGTAACAGTAACGTTGTGTAATTATATTTCCTCCAAATTTGAATGAGCACAAACATAAACATTGTTATTTAGATTTTTTTATTTGCTCAGAAGGACAATATTTGGATTAACTGCTTATTTAATTAGTCCCAAGGAAGCACATATACACTATATACAAAATGCTGGGTTGTTGTAACCCAGTGTTGGGTCTTATATGCATAAACCCAACCATTGGTTTTTTTTTTTCAATTAAATTTATATTTTACTTTTTAACCCAATAGGTTTGGGTTGGCGGTATTTCAGCCAATGTTGGGTTACAGCATCCCAGCATTTGTTTTGTGTGTAAACTGTGAAAAGAAAAAGTTTTTTAATCAAAACAATAGAGGTGTGAACCTACACTGGTCTCACGGTTCGGTTACGATTATCATGCCATCGGTTCGGTTTAATTTGATATCTCGGTGCACTGACAATGCTTTCCAAACAAAAAATTAGATTTTACTTCACAGCACAAGAATTCTTGTATTAAAATGTATACATTTTAATACATTTTATATGTGTTTTTAATACACTCTTGTCATTCAATTCAAGCAGTCAGATAAATATACTGTACCTTTAATTTTACCTGCTCAAAATAAACTCACTCAAGTACATGCACAGAACAACTCGGTCATTTAAAGCAAATAAACAAACGTAAATATTATCCCGCTTGCTTAACAGAAAAGACTGTGATTGGCTCTAAAGTGCTGGTGCTCTTCACCAATAAGTGACACTGCTAAACAAATGCGTCCATTACAGCTGATCCATGATAGACATGGTGGAGAAAACTCGCTCTGCAGACACGCTTGTGTCTGGATCCACAAGTATCGCTATAACAGCCGAGAGAAGAGAAAATGTCATGCCAGCAGGTTAAAGGTCCACAGTGGAGTTTACTTTCACTTTCTCCACAGCAGTGAAATAGGGGCTTCTGCTGTAACTTCAGTGTCAGTAAATGACTGTCCAGCAAACACACGCAGTGAATTGTGCAGAGTTCTGCGTTTTAATTTCTGGTGCTCGCCTCCCTCGCCTTAGTATTTACCACGACATAGTGCATATGAGATAAATGACATCAGTACATAATAACCGGTTAGGATCTATTACTGAACTGATACTGAATTGTCTGTCTCTGCATCGTGGTGCACCGAAGAAACAATTATTTTTGACACCCCTACAAAACAATCCCAATGGTTTAACATCAGAATTAAGAGTTAATAAATGGGTATTTAGTTGAAAAACCCTGATTATAACAAGTTAAAACATGTTATTCTGACTAATTGTCATTTTCTGAAATTTTTTTATAAAAATTTAAATAAATGTAATTAGATATTAACAGAATAAATTAAATATTAACATTTACATTTTACAGTAAGTCAAAAGAAACTGAGAAGGTTCAAGTGGTCTGTTATTTTTTATATACAGTGCTCAGCATATATGAGTACACCCCAAAATGAATATTTTTATCTATTTCTCAGTGAATATGGGTAATATATATTGGTACATTTGAACAAAACAGATATATTTATTAAAATAATATTTTAGTCACAGAACATCTTTAGAAATGGAAAGATAATACATTTAAATTCATGCAAAATATTGCAAAAATAAATTACAAACTACAAAATTTCAACACAATGTTATATATTTTTTGTTTCTCTTGATTTTTGCTATTTAAAAAAAATGTAATATTTTTCCCTAACATATAAATTTAGCCTACTAATTTTTGAACCATTATTGTAAGTTATTTTGTTAGATTGGCTCCAGATTTGGCTTCAGTACTGACTAAACTAATGTATATGCACAAATATAATATCGTTAAGCTTCCTATAGAAAATATTCATTTAAATGAGAGATTTGTGGGGGGTGTACTCATATATGCTACTCTGTATAATGTTGACTTCATAATATTCAGTGTTGCATAAAAAAAAAACCCTCTTTCCTATTGTCTGCTGGACTGCTATCAGAGAGCTGACTCACGGCTGCTACCACAGACATTAAAACCGGCTATTTTTCACTTTATGCTGAGGAAGATTTCTGAACATTAGGTTGCATGAGTAATACCACCAACATAGCGGCGTTCCCTAATTACTTCACTTGTGTGTTGTCAAACACGAGATTCACACTTGCAAACAACAATGGAAGTCTTTAACCTGCGCTAAATAGACATCTAGAAGCAAAACATTCACTTGCGGCTGGACTTTTTTTTATATGCATTGCAGTCTGTAGCCATTTCAGGGACATCTCTAGTCTCTGCATGACATGAAAATGGAGGCTGACTGATGTTTTTTTTTACTATCATCATCTTCAAATTTCAAAATGCTAAAAATAATAAAGTAAATGCTATAATTACAAGAACACCGCCAAAAAATATGTAGAACTTGTGAAATGTGCACAAAGCAGTTTCTTTGCTTAACATATTTTTATAAATTATATATTGTTGTTATCCGAAGCTTTTGATTTGCATATAAATTTCCAATATGTGATCAGGAAATGTGCTCACTTTGACTTTGACAGCATTATAGGTACAGTAAGAGGACATTGGCATGAAGATTCAAGGGACAATACTAAAAATATTAATATAAGTAACTGCAAAAATGACACAAACACGCCAAAATATGTATACATTTAGAAAAACATGCACAAAATCTTTATCTTTTTTTATGAAGAGTGAACATGCTCTCTTGAAATGAAATAAGCAGTCAATAGAAATGCTGTCCTTCAACTCTTTGCATGTCTGTTTAACACAGGGTGTCTTGTTACGTAAGACTGAATGTTTGAAATCATAATGCGATTCTTCTCGCTGCTAGAGCTGCTGCTGCTTCTGCCAAGCAACAGAAAATCTCTCTCACGAGTTTAGTGCTGCGGTGAAGAAGAGGCTGAATGAAGGAAATATCAAGCCTGCAGAACATCAGAAAATGACATTTTATTTAACCAATAAATGCTCATAATTCATAACAGGAATATAAAGTACTTACAATTTCAGTACTGTTCAGTAGTTTGGAGTTGGTAGGATTTTTTATTTTTAGTTTAAGCCTTGTTTCATTATCACTTTTGCATTTATTTTATGAAAAGTACAGTAATATTGTGCAATATTTTTGCATGTTTATATATATATATATATATATATATATATATATATATATATATATATATATATATATATATATATATATATATATATATATATATATACACATGTATATATATACATGTATATATATATATATATATATATATATATATATATATATATACATGTATATATATACATGTATATATATATATATGTATATATATATATGTATATATGTATATATATGTATATATATATATACATGTATATATATACATATATATATATATATATATACATGTATATATATACATGTATATATATACATGTATATATATATATATATATATATATATATATATATATATATATATATATATATATATATATATATATATATACATATACATATATATATATATATATATATATATACATATATATATATATATATACATATATATATATATATATATATATATATATATATATATATATATATATATATATATATATATATATACATATACATATATATATATATATATATATATATATATATATACATATACATATACATATATATACATATATATATATACATATATATATATATATATATATATATATATACATATATATATATATATATATATATATATATATATATATATACATATATATATATATATACATATATATACATATATATATATATACATATATATACATATATATATATATATATATATATATATATATATATATATATATATATATATATATATATATAAATATATATACATATATACATATATATATATATATAAATATATATATATACATATATATACATATATATATATATATATATATATATAAATATATATATATATATATATATATATATATATACATATATATACACATTTATATATACATATATATATATATACATATATATATATATATATATATATATATACATATATATATATATATATACACATATATATATATATATATATATATATATATATATATATATATATATATATATATATATATCGTCACCTTAGAATTATAAGGTTCTATCTGACATTTTAACATTCTATCTGACATTATTGTTAATTAACTTATCGTACTGAAGAGTTAATGCCAAATGTGAACATATAGCAAAGATTGAATGCCAAATGTTTTCCAGTTATCCTAACAGTTGATCCATAGCTAATTTAGCCTATATCCTGGTTATTAAGAGGCACGTAGTGTAACTGCAAAGCCCTGCAGGCAGCTATCGGTATTGCATCAACAAACACCTCCAAAAAACAGTTCACAAATGATCCTAAACATGTACCAGATGAAGACATTTACCATCAGTTTTCTCCAAGCAGACTATTTGCAAAAAAAGCTAGCATTCGTTGCTCCATTGTAGTCATCCAGCAGGTTAATAAGAGGCATGTAGTGTAACTGCAGAGCCCTGCAGGCAGATATCGGTACTGCATCAACAAACACCTCCATGAAATAATTCACAAACAATCCCAAACATGTACCAGATGAAGACATTTACCATCAGTTTTCTCCAAGCAGACTATTTCTGTAAAAAGCTAGCATGCGTTGCTACATTGTATTCATCTAGCTGGTTAATAAGAGGCACGTAGTGCAACTGCAGTGCCCAGCAGGCAGCTATCGGTACTGCATCAACAAACACCTCCAAAACGCCTGCCCTGATTCTATTCACCCCAATGGAGGCTCCATTCACATGTTTTCAAAACACAAGCTAATTCCAGAGGGTTCAAGTGTTGCTGGCTCAACAATTACAGCCTGTACCTTTAATTAGCTTGCTGCACACTGTACAGGCAAAGCTCGACGTCGCACACAGATGCTTGTAAACACACAACTGTCACATAAGTAAGGGAAAGCCTCTCATGTGGCAGTCTCCCTCTTTGATTTGGAGTCCTGTGGCTCTTTGCCTCCTCATCCAGAGAGAGAAGCGCTGCACTGTCACAGGGCGGCAATCCAGCACGACGTGTTGGCGCTGATATCAAAAGCGACAGGGAAATGAGCTGTAGTGCATCATGAGCGGTCTGCAGGCGCGAGCTGTACTGATCGCTGAAGGAAGTCTGTTAGACAGGGGCCAGAAAAAAAACATCACAGATATACGAGGGCATTCCAGCAGAAAAGAGCAGGAATTTAATCTTGCCAGTCCTGCTACATCATCTTCTTCTTGCTGAAAAGGGTTAGCATTTTTCTGCTATCAGGAGCAGAATCAAGATGGGGATGAAAGTGCGAGTGTGCTTTTAAGAGATTGAAAAGTCAGTGTATGTGTTCATCTTTGATGGATCGAGTAATGGAAATGGTTTGACCGAAAATTCCTGTCATATGTATCTGGGGAAAAGATCAGTAAAATTTGTTTTGGATGTAAGTTTTCAGAATAAGATGGTCAGTAGGGCTGGGTCGATAAACAATATTATATCAAATCTTGATCAAATTTATGTCAATAACAATGATAAGCACTGGACTTTTTACTCTATATTAATATAAGAGTCAGTCACACAGCAGAAATGTTTAACAATGGGAATCTAAGAGTGCGTTGATATTAGAGACGTGCCGAATTTTTGCCCACCGAAAATTTATCGGCCGAAAATATGTTATGCCATTTAATGGACCCTCTAATTTTTGTGGCTTTAGTCAATATACAACAAAATTTGCATAAAAGTATATAAAATACATAAAATGGCAGATAAAATATAGCGAAAATACCTAAAAAAGCATATAAATTAAAATAACCACTTATAAATCTCAAATGCCAACGAAAAAAAGAGTTTTAAGAGCTGATTTAAATGAGAACATGGAAACCTGTCTAATGGGTAGTGGCAAATCATTCCAAAGTCTAGGACCTACCACAGCGAAATCACGCACTTCGTTTTTGGCACAATCAGAAGAAGCAGCCGACCTGAGAGAATGAGTGGGCTTATAGGGGTGTATCAGCTCAGAGATATAAGGGGAGACAAATTAGAGAATTAAAAACAAATGAAATAATCTTAAACTGTATTCTAAAATTCACTGGCAACCAATGAAGCGAAGCTAACACGTAGGAAATGTGGTCATATTTGGGAGTACCAGTTAGCTGCAGCATTTTGCACCATTTGCAGCTGGGCAATAGCTGACCTGCTACATACTCCCCACATACAGTGCATTACAGTAATCTAAGCGAGTGGTCACAAAAGCATGGATTACTGCAGTGGTCCTCAACCTTTTTATCACCACAGACACAGTCAACACTTGACAATTTTACCGTAGAACGGAGGTTTGGGGGGTCGGAGGTTTGTAGGTTGCTGGGATCAACCGTTTTCTCAAAGGATGACGAGCTGTAACTCGTATACAAGTTTTATTTATGGAGAAAATTACAAAGCACTGCAGTGTTTGGGTGTTCTGTGCTTGTCTGAAATAATTAGTCTACCGAAATTCCTTACAAGCTGAATGGTCAGTTCCTGTCACGTGACTTGTGGCATTTATTCAGCTGGGTGCGTTTGGAAGGCGTGAGTGCGTCAAGGCTGATTTTCACACCGCTTGCACGCGCCTCCATTGGAAATAACGAACTTGCGAGAACGAAAGACATGATATGCCAACAGCCCCTAAAAGGCCAGCGTCATTTGCAATCTTCAGTAGTTTATCTTCTTGCACAGACATGGTGGATTCACCTGATTTGTTGACAAATGAGTTGCGGATCCATTTCTTGGCAGTTCGTGGGTTCCTGGGCCTTTTCCCTTTCACAAAGAAACTTTCCAAAGACGTCTGTTTCTTACTCATTTTGCTGCTTGTGGGTTAAATTTGGGCACTCAAGTGACCGAGATGTAACTAAGAGAATACGGTCATTTTTCAAAATGAAAGATTTTTCAAAATAAAACATTGTTCAGACTCAAATAATAAACATAACGGAAATAATTAATGATTTCTTGTGCGGCCCAGTACCAATTGATCCACGGACCGGTACTGGTCCATGGCCCGGTGGTTGAGGACAACTGGATTACTGTCTCAAACTGTTGCTTAGGTAAATACTGCTTTATTTTTGCTAGTTGTCTACTGGCCTGGCATGCTTAATACAGCATTTTTACAGCAACCTTGAATGCTATTTTCAATTTGAACCAATGAACTGAATTCAACCAGAAACCGTCCTCAATTCTGAAAATGCCTTTGATTGATCTGAATTGATTATATTTTGTCTCCCCTACAGGTTCTACTGGGACTTGATAATGCTCATTATGATGATGGGGAATCTAATTATCATTCCTGTGGGAATTACCTTCTTTTCCGAGCAAACCACCACCAGCTGGCTCGTCTTCAACGTGGCGTCGGACACCATCTTCCTGGTGGACCTGGTCATGAACTTCCGAACGGGAATTGTCAACGAGGAAAGCTCGGAGATCATCCTGGACCCAAAGGTCATTAAGATGAACTACCTGAAAAGTTGGTTCGTGGTAGACTTCCTGTCCTCCATCCCGGTGGATTATATCTTTCTAATAGTGGAGAAAGGCTTCGATTCGGAGGTCTACAAGACAGCCCGAGCACTGCGCATCGTACGCTTCACCAAAATCCTCAGCTTGCTCCGTCTTCTCAGGCTTTCACGCCTCATCAGATACATCCACCAGTGGGAGGAGGTGAGGGGACAGCGTGTGTATATGTGTGTGTGCGTGTGTGAGTGAACAAACTCTGACGCAGATGGCCTTTAGTAACACGTCTTGGATTTGCTAGCTTCCAATATGAGATGCTAGTTGACATTTTACTCGTTTAGGTGTGTGCGCGTATGTGTTAGGCCCAATCGACCCAAGGTGCTTTGAGCTCAGGTGTTATTCTGCAGCACACAACCCTCTGACGCACACCCTTTAGAGGTGGAGAGGCTTATTTTGGGGGTTAAGGTAGGCATATATTTCGCTTAGCCCTCAGCGACACCTCAAGAGCTGCATTGGGGGAGTGAGAGCGGGAAAGAGGAACCGAGCTCTTTAGCATTGCAAGAGCAGCTGAGCAAAACTATTAACTGCCTCGGTGTTCAGGCTAGAGTACTTCACTCCCACCTCTGTCTGAGACACCCTAAGCTAAAATTTGAAGCATTAATCATGCCGTTTGCAAGCCCTCCCCAACTGGCTGGTTTCTCAAGAGCGCTGTTGCACTTTGAGGTCACTTTCGTCAGAAAAAACACTGCATGCTTCTGCTTCCCACCTGCTATTATCCCTAGCCAATTGTACAGCAAATTACAGCTTATGTTATGACAGTTAACCAAACTCAGACAGCCCTTTCTCGCTGCTATAAATTTGTTTCATAATAAAAAGAGACTGAATCAGTACGATATGGTTAGATGAGGTTACGTTTTTTTTAACCACTGATGGTTCCATGCAGAACTTTTAAGATCAGTTGACCTTTCTGATTGTTTAAAAGTAGTGATATCAGCCAATAGATGCTTGCTTTTAATGTTATCTTCAGCCATGTTTACATCCAAAGACGCGAATCAGACTTATGCACAAAACAGGAACTTCGCATAAAACTTTTGTAAATAAAGCACAGTTTCTATTCAATCAGTGAATGAGAACAAAATCATTATTTCATGACAAACTGGTGGCAAATATAAAAAAAGAAAAATGGAGACGAGAAGCCACTGTGGGCCTTTTCATTTAAATAAATAAATTACTTGCACCTTAGAAGTCAAAATTACAACTCATGGTGGCTATTGGAGACAGGGGCGGATCTGTTATATTTATTTAGCCTATATAGGCTATTAAATTATATTTTATTTATTTATTTAAACTATATTAAATTAAATTACAACCTGTATTTTACCATTCGTTTTGGCTTTAACAGTTTATTGATTACTAATCAAAGAACATTTAACTGGGCTCTGTGAAAAGTTTTGTATGTAGAGTTACAGTCAAAAATGTAATATTAGAGCCATGGCGAATCGGCAATACTGTCTAAAATGAAACAATTTCTTATATCAGAAAACAATAAACACAATTATCCCATGCACAACATTGTATTCGATTATAGACACATATGAACAAAACATGGAGAAAACACCTCCACCTTCCATGGAGAAACAGCCACCCGGGGGCGACGAGTCCTCCGTTTTCAGAACTGGCCACTACTGAAAATGAGGCTGCCCCCTACTGGTAATGTATTTACTGAGTCAGAGAAGTGCTGCGGCTGACCATGGTTAGTCATGGCATTCTGTTCCCTGAGATGCGCATTTCTAAAGGCCATATCGGTAACCAGTAAACCAAACCAAACCAAACCAAATCTAAGGACCCCCAAGTAAATACCTAGAAGTATAAATTCTACCTATAAATTATATATAACATCATTTTCCATCATATTTTGTATTATTAGGGTCTAAAAAATTAAGTTTAATGTTTATTACATCTGCGCAAATGTGTCCCTCAATCATGGAGCACTCCAGCAGTCAAATTTGGTAAAGATTTAGTTTTAAAAACCAAATAGTTTATAAATCATTTTTAGTTGTGAATTCATTTTAGGAAAACAAATCATTTAAAAAGTTTTACAAGATGCTTTACTTGTTGTTAGTATTATTTTGCATTAAGACAAAACTTAGAAAGGAGATTATATACAAAAAAAACAAAACAGCAAAATAAATCAAAATAAAAAATAAATTAAAGGATGAAAGGGGCACTTTAGGACATTTAGGCTGAAGGCTGGAATTGCTTAGGGCCCCCAAATCACTAAATCTGCCCCTGATTGGAGGCACGAGAACCTTTTTGAGAGCCCAGCCACTGTATAACTAAACAATAAAGTACTTAAAGTACTAAAAGTAGTAACACATAAAGTAGTTTATACGTTGATGATGGACTTTGGCTAAGGCACTTCAGAATGAACAAAACAACATTTCAGATGTTTTACAATGTGGCCAGTCCACTGGTTTGTTCATTAAAACAGTCCTATCATGCCCATTTAAAAAAAAGGGTTGTGGGTTTCCACCATAGTTCATGTGCATTTTTTCTTATCACATAAAAAAGAGATCCTACTCAGTTGTGGTCATATGTTTTTTATGCACATTTTCAAAACTGTATGTGCATCTTGGTGTTTACGATATTCCAAAATGCATGGAATATGGCTATTATCAGTTCGATAAGAAAATAAACTACTGGCTGTTGTTTAAAAAATTCATAATAAATCCATAAACTATTAATTATTTCTCCTGCTTGATCTGGCTTCAAAACATAAAGAGTTATTAGTTATCGGTATTAGCCCAAATGCCTATAATATAAAACTCCTCCTTTGTTTTTGAGAATGCAAGGTTAAAAAAAGATCCAACCTCAGGTGCTTCGAGGAGGCTTGGCAGCTCTGAAGGAGAAAGAAGAGATCAGTCTTTGTTTTTGTGCGCTGTGTGTCATTAAACCCCTAAAGCCAGTTCATCTTGCTCTTCAGCTGGCAGACGCCCAAGCCAGGACAGGTAGAGAGCAGAGTCGACACTTTCTGATCCTACTTAATTGAAATACAGATGTACCTCTCAGGAGGAGTAAAACAAACTAATGTGGCTGACAGTAATCATGGTTGATTCATTACTTTTGTTTTCTGCTGCACATCTACCATTATATTAGCTAAGACAAGGACTGCCAGTGAAGACAGAGAGCTCCACGAACTAAGTATAAAGACATGTAGTGGTAAAAAATGGTCCAACATGATGCCAAGTTTTGTGTGATTGCTGAACTGTGTTGTTTTGAAGGGGTTGGTTTTTTGCATGCTTGTTTTTGGTGGTTACTTGCAAACCAATTCCAAAGAGGCACCTATATTATAAATCTATGAGTTTTCGAACCCATGGTAAACATGCAAATATGAACCCATGGCAAACAATGCCAGTAGTGGCATTGCTGGAAAATTATATTACATTTATGATATTACATTTGTCACAAGTGGTAATTTAGCTTGAACATGCAGTGATTTGTATGCATAGGTTTGTTTTTGTCCCCTGCCTGTTCGTATCATGTTACTAGCACATCTCTCCTCAAAATACCTCACAATTTAAGGTGTCATTCATGTATAAACACTAAGGGCCCTATCATACACCCGGTACAATAAGGCTCAAGATGTGTTTGGAATGATTTGTTGCTATTTTCAGATCAGCGCAACCCTAATTTTCACATTTTGGGCAACATTATTGAAATAGCAAATTCATTTGCGCCACTTTGTGGCTGTTCCAGTCTAAAAAGGAGGTATGTTAAGGCGCATTGTTGGCATGTTGCTATTTTGAGGAACTGAAATAGACTGCGTCGTTGACCGAGTAAAACTTGGTCTAAATTCCAGCGCAGAGTGCATAATACACACAGGATGTACAGCAATACACAAATATCTTTACATTTGAAAAAAATCAAAGGATTAAAATGTTACAAAAAAATATTTTGACAATTATTTGTCAATTATGACAGTTTGCATTTGTATAATGTTATTATTATTAGCAGTATTATTTATTATATGCATATTTATATTTGTTTTAATAAAAACAAGTTTAGATTTGTTCACCTGTTGGGTTTTGAAGATGTATGATTCGCCATATGGGGCATAAGAATAGGACGTGTGTTTGGTTATAACTTATGAACTATAATACTGTTCATTTATTATTTTGCTGGAAATTAGAACTGAATTTATATAATAATTATATAATTTATATAATAAATCTTTACACTTAACAAACTAAATTATATATGTAGGCTAATGGATGTCTTTAGTGGAGTGCGTACAACACCGTTTCTTTATCCATGAAAATAAATTAGTAAAGTAAAGAGTAAAAGTAAAGTAAAGAGAAAGTAAAGAGGCCGAATGGAGGAGGCTTGTTCTTTATCCTCGCACTGCAGATAGTCTGTTTAACAGTTTTTTCGCTAGTGAAGCCTTCAGTTTTTCCTATTACAAAGTCCGCCATGTAAATAGCAAATGCACCATACAGTAGCATGACACAACTGACTCTGAAAGGGAATGGGACATGAGACTCTAATTGGTTTAATGCACGTTATGCTCAAAACACACCCGTTACTCATTAAGAGAATAAGCTCAACCCTGTTAGACGAAGCGCCGTGAATAGCAAAAGTGGATTCAGACACGCCCTTGAGGCTTGTGCGTCATGCACTTTAGACTTTGCGCCTAGATCGTTAAAATAGAGCCCTTACTGTTTGGGGTTTGTTGAATCTCAAAGTTTAATACCAGATCCTAAAATTTTACCACACTTGTCAATGGTGAGAACATTCACTAACCGTAAATGTATTCTTTTTGGCCATGATCTAATTTCAATAATTGTTATTACTATTAATATTACATAAAAAGATTTTTTTTGTTTGTTTTGAGAATATTAAACCATACAACTTTTATTTCAGTGGAAAGCCATAGCAAAATACATTTGAAACGGCAGATGTATAAACCACTCTAAACAAAAAACTTACATTATTACTTTCTTAACTTATTATATTAATATTATTATTATTATTATTATTTGATATATATATTTATATATCAGAGATGCCCAAAGTAGGGCCCACGGGCCAAGGTGGGCTCATTGTAACCTTTGATTTGGCCCACCATTCCATCTGAGAGTGAGAATAATGGAGAGGGTTGGGGAGAATGCCTTTTGTCATGTTTAATTTGACAAAAGATTTTTTTGTTTGTTTGTTTTATTGCTGAGATACAAAAAAAGCAAATGTTTCAATTAAATGTTGTACATGAATCTGATTTTTAAAAATGTAAATACGGTCACTCGACAGATAGTGGACTATGCAAAAGACATCGGTGAGCAAATCATGGCCAAAATTACTGTATCTCCATTCTGTTATAAATGAGATTTTTGTTTTGTTTTTACTTTAACAATTTCATTATAAAATGTAAAAAAATTAGTTAATATAAAGCAATGTTTTCTAGTTATTTTTAAATATTATGAAATAAATGAGGAAATCCCCCATGACAACTATATTTACCTTCAGCCCACACTAGCCTCGATCAAGTTTGGTTTTTGGCCCTTCATAAGAAAAAGTTTGGCCACCCCTGTTATATTTTATTATATATTATAACTTATATAACATTATTATTAACTCACAATGCATAAAATCACAAGTATCTTCTTTTTACAGCAGTTTTTGTGATCGTATTGTTTTGTGATCACGTTCTCAGACATTGTTAAAGTAATAGTATACAAATTACAAGGTCTCATATTCTTGAAATTGCCGATTTGTACTTGCATTTGGTGCATGGAAAGCCTTCATTTAAACCATGCTTAAGGACAATAACATGTTTTCTGACCCAAAAAATGACCAAATAATGCAGTAAAACACTATATGAACCGCAATCCCCAAAAACACAGGCTGAACCCGGCCAGAGGCTTTACCAAGCACTTATTTACTGCATCCACATTATACACACCATTTCCTCTCTCTCATGCTGCACTGATGCATTCTGGGTAGTGACAGTGCATCAGCCCCCTCTTTTTTCCCCCCCTGACCTCTCTCTGCCACACTGTTTATTATTGCAAGACAATAAATTACACCAAGGTGCTACTCGCATATTTATACCTATATATATTGCATGTTGCGTACATTATTGCGCATTATTTCCACACTCAGAAAGCATTACCCCTCCCCCGACTCTGCTTCTCTGAGACATGTTTTGATTGTCAGGAAAGGATTGTGTGTTTATTGCAGACCTCGTGTTGTGCTTCTGACACACACTGTGATTCTGGGGTTTTCTATCTCTGGCCGTGAACAGGTCTGCGTGCTGTGTATGTATATATATATATATATATATATATATATATATATATATATATATATATATATATATATATATATATATATATATATATATGCCTCTGTGGATTTACCGCCATGTTGAGTGAAGTAGCATGATCCGCTCGAACGCAGCTGTGGCGTGAGTTAGCGAGAGGATCACGATGCTGCAGTGTGACATGGTGCAGAGTCCAAATGGGCTTTAATGAAACCTGGAGTGGGAATCGAGAGGCTGACGCAGAGCAGATGTGACGTCCGAAGGCTTGACAGGAAACATAGATTGTATTGGGTTGTTCATACACAGGATCTGTTTCTTCATTGAATATTCTTTCATCATACAGGATTACATATTAAATACAATTACAAATAGCTTTTGAGTTGATAGCACTAAAATGGCAGTGATTTTAAATTTTAAAAAGTCTGTTGTCTGGTTAATAGTAAGCTTTCTTATAGCTTATACATATATATATATATATATATATATATATATATATATATATATATATATATATATATATATATATATATATATGGCGAATAACTGTACATTGGCTTTCCCAGAATTCCCTGCATGACATTTCACATTGTATGTTTATTGTGTTGAGGTTACTATGTTTCTTTTTAGTTTTGGTTTAGTGCCATGTATGTTACTATGATGATGTTTACTGGTTGTGTGAATGACAATGAGCGCTTTCTATATCTTATATACAGTGTGCAGATTATACATTGACGATCAGGGGGTACATTTTTGCAGTAGTAGTTTGGTAATACATGCTTCAGTGAATCAAATGTATTTAAATGACATCAAATTTATTAATAAAATGTATATGTTTTTAGGGTTTTGAGGGATATGGGGATACAAAATAGTGACTATTTTAGAGGTTACTGTAGGTCAAATTATACAAATTATGTGTCTAATCTTTCTTTTTTTTTGGCTACATGCAGATATAAACACCTATTTCACAAGAAACGTGTTTTGTGAATACTTAAGATGTTTATCGGTGCTCTAGAACTGCCAGTTTCAGACTGTTGAATGATATTTTTCCTAGCATTAATTGGCATGATTTTGCATTCACAATGGTATGAATCGTTATGGGGGTGTTGAAATGTATATTTATATTATACATTTTTAATTATTAATATTTAAGATTTAGATCAGAGATCAGACAAAGCAATTTCATACTATTAAAGGGCTGACCCCACCCCTGCATCTTGTTTTGATGACCTTCAAGGGGGATCAAACGTTAATTAGGGGGATCAATCCCCCCAAACCCCCCTGTAATTCGCACCCTGCTTTATATATATATATATATATATATATATATATATATATATATATATATATCTTAAACCTATATACTGTATAAGGTATATATTACCACAATATCATGTTTCATATCATTCAATATCGATAATTATTAAATATTTTTTAACAATTTATTTAGGAATGTTAGGATTTTTTATTTATTTAACTACTTTATTTTAATTTACCAACATTACTAAGGCAAACTGTTTCAATAGTCAAAAACAAAAATATTTAAACAAAATATCTCCTCTCTTTATAATAAAATAGACATAAGTGTTAAAGAGACTCTTAAACTTGATAAATAAAATGTTACAAAGTGTGTGGAATAGTAAAGTTGGATCAACATCTGTAAGGTGTGAATAATAATGATACAGTAAACATCAAACTATGTAAACAAAACAAATTATGATAATCAGATCTGAGCTTTCAAGTAAAGGAACCAACCATCAATATTCAAATACATACTGAACAATAAAAATTGTGAAGTTGGATGACTATATTATTAGCCCTATGCTAAAAACTCGGTGCTAGTGGCTGGGATGCACAAGAAAAGAAACCAAAAAGCCACTCTGGTGACATGCTTACATCGCTTTTATTTACAATCTCCTCACTGCTACTATACGGCACTCATTTTCGCATGGGTTGTTATTCAGACCTGAAGTGGCAATCGCGACCATTACGTGCGTGTCGCTCACATACGTGCATCGTACAAGTCGCGCGCCTCCATTGGAAATGACAAACTTACACCCTTAGCTTTTTGGCATTGCTTCCAAGGTGCGTGCTCAGCAGCCACATTTAAATAAAACTATAGCCTTCATACCGAAACTTCATACCGAATATTTTTTGGAATATTGACAATGGTATTCGATCTATAAATATCGATACCAATTTTATCGCACAGTCCTATTAGTAGTTCAAAACATCGATGCAGAAACATTGCTGTTTTAACACTGCATAAATTTACGAAATACAGTAATTTACCTTAAATTAAAAAAATATATATATTTACAGTTTCTATTGTGTTTTTGGTGAATATCTGGCAAACACAGCTACCTTTTTTTACCAAAATTAATTTTTACAGTACACATATTCACTCTGTAGTAATATAGAAAAAATATTATTTAAAAAGGCCTGACCCGGAGGCACAGTGGGTAGCGATGTCGTCTCATGGCAAGAAGGTCACTGGTTCAAGCCCCAGCTGGGTCAGTTGTCATTTCTGTGTGGAGTTTGCATTTTTTCCCCGTATTGGCATGGGTTTCCTCCGGGTGCTCCGGTTTTCCAAAGACATGTGCTATAGGTGAATTGGGTATTGTTCTTTCTTTCTTTCTTTCTTTCTTTCTTTCTTTCTTTCTTTCTTTCTTTCTTTCTTTCTTTCTTTCTTTCTTTCTTTCTTTCTTTCTTTCTTTCTATCTATCTATCTATCTATCTATCTATCTATCTGAATACCAATTCAGAACCACTTGCTGAACCCAGAAAAAAAACACATATTTACAACATCCACATCTGTTTCACATCATATTTTAGATAGATGGATGGATAGAAAACAAAAAGGTACACTATTGTTCATAGATTTGAGGCTGCATTTATTTGTTTAAGCATACTTTAAAAACTGTGATATTATGTGTGTATCACAGTGCTACAGTACAACAGCGTTGAAATGGGCTTTAATGAAACCTAGAGAGTGAATCAAGAAGTCAATGAAGAGCACACGTGCTGTTTGATTGTATTGGGTTGTTGTCAGCCACTCCATTATAAGCATCACTTCTTTTTGTTTTCAGTGTCAGTCTGTCTTTCCTTTTACTTCATGTCTCTCACTTCCTCTGTGTGTTTCCTCTGATGAGAATAGAGGAGGGGGGCAGTTTACAGTGAAAGATGCTTTCCTTGTTATTTCTGTGTAAATCGTTTGTGGATGTATTCATGCTGAAATTGCTGCTCTGGACTGAATGGAGGAATTTACATAACAATGGATTTACATGCAATTCATCCAACTCGTGTTTCCTGAATAAGGTGTATTGACCAGAATTCCTTACGCTTGCTCTCAAAATGAAAAGATCTAAAAGTGGATCTTCACAGTGATGTCATATGTAGTAGGCAAACCATTTTCAAGACCCTTTCATTAAACAGTTCTTTAGGTGCCATTGAATGCATTGATTCAAAATGTCAAATTGTACCCTGATATCTACGTAGTAGGAATGTAGTATAAGTATTTAAAAAAATTCTCCAGATACTGTTTTATATGCTCATTTATAGCCACAGGTATTAATCCTAGGATGAAAAGCTCGGGTTTGACCATATTTGGAATGGTCATGAATATTAATAAGCTCTGCTCTGACACTCTGCAGCTTGTGTCAGTGCCTGCTCTTACACACACATACACACACACAGCTTGATGTACTCAGAAATACGCACATGCAAAATAATCACTTCGGCTGTCAAAAATAATTGAAATTGAGTAGATTCCTTGTTAAATTACAATCATTTCAACTAAAGTGTAGTCAGGAGTCATTACCTCATTAGAAAACATTTGTGGCAAATTTCACAATATACACTTTAATCTAACAAAAGATACATTTAAAAAGACCCCATGCCTTCTAAAATAAATATATAATCTGTATATCCTGCATTTTGCTTTTTGATAATCTTCCTTTTTCAAAATCAGAGTCCCAGATACATAGTATGTTTAATGCAAGCATAGATAAACATAAAAAAATAAGGGGAAATAACATTCTTGTAATCTGACTAGAAAATGTTGTGGCCAAAAAAACATATTTGCATATTAGTGATCCCTTGAAATTGAAATAATTGAAATTGAGTAGATTCTTTGTTAAATTACAATCATTTCAACTAAAGTGTAGTCAGGAGTCTACATGTTCGCTGCCTCATTAATAAAACATGTGGCAAATTTCACAATATACGCATTAAACTAACAAAAGATATGTTTAAAAGACTTTATGCCTCTTCGGAAATAAATATATAATCTGTATATCCTGCATTTTGCTTTCTGATAAGCTGTAAACAGATGAGATGATTTAGGAGATATTTCACAGAACTGCTCCTTTAGTCTCCCTGCATCTCCTGTTTTTAAAATAAGAGTCCCACATACATAGTATGTTTAATGCAAGCTTAGATAAACATAAAAAAATAAGGGGAAATAACATTATTGCAATCTTACTAGAAAATGTTGTGGCCAAAAAAACATATTTGCATATTAGTGATCCCTTGAAATTGAAATAATTGAAATTGAGTAGATTTCTTGTTAAATTACAATCATTTCAACTAAAGTGTAGTCAGGAGTCTACATGTTCGCTGCCTCATTAAAAAACATGTGGCAAATTTCACAATATACGCATTAAACTAGCAAAAGATACATTTAAAAAGACCTTATGTCCTTTCAGAAATAAATGTATAATCTGTATATCCTGCATTTTGCTTTCTGATAAGCTGTAAACAGATGAGATGATTTAGGAGATGTTTCAAAGAACTGCTCCTTTAGTCTCTCTGCATCTCCCGTTTTCAAAATAAGAGTAATAAGAACATACATGGTATGTTTAATGCAAGCTTAGATAAACATAAAATAAATAAGGGGAAATAACATTATTGTAATCTTACTAGAAAATGTTGTGGCCAATAAAACATATTTGCATATTAGTGATCCCTTGTGAATCATCAGAATCTGTGTTTTGTTCCAATTGGCCTATTTTAAAATGGCTTTTACGCTTGCAAAGTTTACACGGGAAAAAAGAAACAATGTATTTCAGGCTCATGGTGTCAACTCTTGTCAACTCTTATTATTCAGCTATACCTATAGGTATATTTGTATTTTCATTCTATGGCATATTTAAATAACCTTTGTTTCTTAGTACATTTATTTTGTAAGAAAGAATAATTAATAACCTTTATTTTTAAGAGTAGTCCATGCTACTTTTTCCCCATGAATTCTAATATTACATGAATAAATCATTCAGTACATCTTTAGACAATAGACTTTCTCTTAAATTCAAAATAGATCATTTAAGGAAGCAAGAAGGTTGCTGGTTTGAGTTCCGGTTGGGCCAGTTGGCGTTTATGTGTTCTCCCTGTGTTACATATTCTCCCTGTGTTGGCGTGGGTTTCCTTTGGGTGCTCCGGTTTCCCCAACAGCCCAAAGACATGCGCTATAGGTGAATTGGGTAAAACAAAAATTGGCCGTAGTGAATGAGTGTGTGTGTGAATGCGAGAGTGTATAGGTGTTTCCTACTGGATTGTGGCTGGAAGGGCTGTGTAAAACATATGCTGGAATAGTTGGCGGTTCATACCACTGTGGTGACCCCTGATAAATAAGGGAGTAAGCTGAAGGAAAATGAATGAATGGTTTAAGAAACATTATGCAGTATGAGAATGATTTCTAAAGGATCATGTGACATTCAAAACACAGCCTTGCATCACAGGAATAAATTATATTCTAAAATAGATTGAAATAGAAAACTATTATTTTAAATACCATTCACAATATTACAGTTTTTGATGTATTTTTGGATCAAGTCAATGCAGCTCCTAAAATGCTCATCTTATATATTTATTTGGATTGAGACACAGTAGAACAAGCTTGTACAGACAGTATATTAAAAGGAAAGAATGAAAGAGGAAATAAGAAATGTCTAGAGTGTGATTTTGCTATTAAAAGAAGTCAAATAAGTTTTTTACTGAGTTTGGCGGGACAAGTGAGCTCTTCAATTCCCAAGTCAATGAGGGTCACATCTGTCCGTTCGCTCTCACACCAGTGCTTTGTCTGCCCTGTGGAGGCCTGATGGTGTGTGTGTGTGTGTAGAAGCACAACAAAACACAGCTGTTCTGCTCAGCACAGGTAACTTCACCAGCTACAGTAAATGGCATTCATCATTTCTGAATACCTATACATGTCAAATATATGAAAATCGATATCCTGCTCATCTCCAACAAAACTATCAGGGCCGGTCAAGATTAAAAAAAAAATTATTTTAACTTTCTGCATCAAATTGGCAGCATGAAGATATTAGCAGTCATGCATTTGTGGGATGTGCTGCTAAATTGTTGCTGTTTGGAAATACGAAAGCTGAAGAATAGCAATTGCATAATGTCTGCCATAAAAGCATTCTGTGTGGCTATAGAAAGATTTGTTCAATTCTTCACATATTTGGTAATCAACAGTTCTCAGTAGTTTGTGATTCGTTGGTGTTTTTAGTTTATTGCTAATTTTAGTTTATGGTGTTTTAGTTTATAGTTAATTTGCTTTTGAATTGCATTATTGAACCTTGATCTCTGCTTAGAATAAAATAAAATAAAAAGTTGAACAAAGTGGCTTTTATTGACATTTTTGTAGTTGAAATGTACAATTCAGGACAAAATGATTAGCCTTCCTGTAAAAGTTTAATTGTTTTCGAATATTTCCCAAATAATGTATTTTTCAACACAATAGTTTTCTAATAATCAATCAATCGATCGATCAATCAATCAATCAATCAATCAATCAATCAATCAATCAATCAATCAATCAATCAATCAATCAATCAATCAATCAATCAATCAATCAATCAATCAATCAATCAATCAATCAATCAATCAATCAATCAATCAATCAATCCCACTAATTTAAATTGTAGATTAGGCCTGTCACAATAATCAATATATCGACTTATCGTGGAATACTTACAGATGACCTCAATAATGTTTGCCGTCGCAATATATGTTTACAAATTCACAAATAATATTAAAGGCATTTTACAATGACATTTACATTCTACTTCACCGTCAAAGGATATAATTGGACACTTACCTAATAGGAGATTTAATAGTATATATATATATATATATATATATATATATATATATATATATACACAGTGTTGGGGAGTAACTGAATACATGTACCGGCGGTACGTATTTAGAATACTATTCATGAGTAACTGTATTACGTTACAGTTACTATTTTAAACAGGGTATTTAGAATACAGTTACTTTCCTAATACCATTGGAATACTTAGGGCGATGCGTGTCTGGCCCATAATAATATTACTAAATTGCCGCCGAAACCATAGAAACAAAAGCTACACTCCCGACTGCAATTACCAGCTTTAACTCAGTGAGACTCACGCAAATGACCCTGTTCTCACGCTCTCACGCTACACCTCCATTTTCTCACGCAGCAAAAAGGACGATCGCAAACACCGAACAACCGGACAACAACCATGATTTTCAAATAAACTGCTTTTTTTTGCCGTCATTGTTCGTGAATTCGCTGCTTGATGTTTCGTTTGCGCTTTCAGAGGTTTCATTTACGCTTCTTAAATTTACGTTCGCTTTTCTGACACAAATGTGGGAGGGACACCTTAGCCAAAGCTGGCAGCCCTGGTTAACTTGAGTGTACAAATATGGAGGATTCAGACCAGGGGCTCGAGGGGTTGGAGCTGCAATCGAAGCAACTTTCGAGCAGCAGTAAAGGAAAAAATGCATTCACGTCTTGGAAGTTCAAGCATTTTTTCTCTTTAAAGAATGAGAGGGGTGAGCGAAACCTGACAGTGCAGTGCGATCTCTTTTTCTGTGCAGACTGTGAAATACAAAGGGTACGCAAAATGCATATTATATACATATACTGTATATTACAGACAGTAATGGTGTCTATGTTCAAGCACTTTTTATCTTTATTATAGAAACAGAAATTGAATTTGTTGACACTTTGATAAATAAACATTATTTAATAAACATAATTATATTGTTTTATTTATTTATCTGTCAATAATGGGCATTAGAGGCCCTCTGTTTTCCTGCAGAAATTGCTACCAACGCATAGTGTGACATTTAATAGACTTGAAGGCTGTTTTTAAGGGCAAGTATTCCAAGTATTTAGAATACAGTACCAGGATTAAGCAAAGTAACGGAATACGTTACAAAATACATTTTAAAGCAGGTATTCTGTATTCTGTAACTAAATACATTTACAAAGTATTCTCCCCAACACTGTATATATATATATATATATATATATATATATATATATATATATATATATATATATATATATATATATATATATATATACACTAATAATACGTTTACCTTTTTAATGTCAAATTATAGAATCTAAATAACCTTAAGACGGCTAAGTATTTTAAAGTGTTTATGGCTATTTGCATTATAATGTTTTTATATGACAACAGAAAAAAAATTCACTTATCGCAACAATTTCTGTGACAATATATCCTGCACCAAAAATCTGTATCATGACACGCTTATTGTGGATTAACTTTACAACATCTTTTGGAATAAAGGAATTAAAGGCAGTTTATATGTCCAAGTAAAGCGCAAAACAGGTAATATTGACTTTAAAATGCAACAATTTCAGCATTTTTAATCTTAAATACCATTTTTTTTTTTGTCACAGCTGGACTGTATATCTGTGTCTTATTTTAAACTCTCACATTTGCATTTATTTATTTATCTATTTATTTTACTTTGAGGCAAATACTGAAGCTACTTACTTAAGTATTATCTCCTATACTATTTCTTGCTGGTCTGGAAATCTTGGAGCTAGAAACAAATATAAACTTGCAAAGATTGTTAACAGCTAGTAAGATCATATTGAACCCCCAGAAGCCGCTTGGGGAACTGTATATAAACCAGACCAGACGGAAAGCCTCACAGATAGTTCAGGACTCCACTCATTCTCTTTATTTTGCATTTGAAAAGCTTCCTTCTAGTAGACGATACAGAGTACCCACGCAAAAACAAATTTTTAAAGTAATCATTTATACCGTCTGCAGGGGGTGGGGTGTGGGGGTACACATTCCATGACACGCATTACACTTAACCAGAGATGGCAAAAGTACACACATCCTTTACTTAAGTAGAAGTACAGATACTCATGTTTAAAACGACTCTGGTAAAAGTAGAAGTACTGACTACACTTTTGTACTTAAGTAAAAGTACAGAAGTACCGCCTGAAAAATGTACAAAAGTAAAAAAGTAAAAAGTACTCATTTCAACCACAGTCCCAAATACATGCGGTATAGGCGAATAATAATTCAACTACATGTGCAGTAGTTTATAAGTGTGTGTGTGAATGTGAGTGTGTATGGGTATTTCCCAGTACTGGGATGCAGCTGGAAGGGTATCCGCTGCGTAAAACAAATGCTGGAATAATTGGCGGTTCATTCTGCTGTGGCGACCCCTGATAATTCAGGGACGAAGCTGAAGGATAACAAGTGAGATACTGTAGGTAGGTAATCATCCTGACGCAAACTCAGTGTTCAGCATGTAGTTTTGCCGCTGTTAGATCACAAATAACAGCTGCCATTCATGTTGATTTTGTCTTTTGCTAAAATAAATACAGAATCAGATATGACTGTAAACAATTTTTTTTGCATTAGGCTAAAGCTTCTTATTCTCTTCAGAGAGTAGCTCTCATATATAACCTGCTATTTCAGTGTTTTTTTATTTTTTTTCAGGTATTGTGGTTATTTTATTTAATGGATAAACATTAATTCTGTTACAGTTTTTCTCAGTCACTTTGGTCCATTTCTCAGATCAGAATTGAAATTCTCTAAACCCCTGTTCAATCTTCAGATCATCATTGTGTCACTTGTGCACATCAGAAAGCAGTTTCTCATTATGAACAAGTTGCAAATGCTTTTGTTCATCCATGCAAATGATTATGTGCAATTCTCTGATGTTTCCTATATTATCAGTTGCTTATGTCATGTTGATCAACATGTATTATTTTATCTCTGTTGAATAGACTCACCCCCACAACATTTAATCGTTCAAATGCCTGAACAAGTTGTCTTAATATTTAGTCATAATGCATTTTTTACATTTCTCCCAGGTGAATCTTGACTTTTTCTAATAAAGATCTAAAAGGAGGTTGTCCTGTTCACATTTTTACTTTTGTTTTTTCTTTGTGCTATGCCGTGCTCTCTTTTCCTTTCTGTATCAGAATGACATGATCTGGCAACAAATTACAGTACAAACAGCAAAAATATTGCCATAGTTTACACCAGAACAGCCCTCCAGAGTGCACCGTTATTGACAACATGACTACTAAGAAATTTAAGTCTTATTCTTATACAATGACACAAGGACATGTCATTCTGACGCCACTGACATGTTCACTGTCACAGAAATTTAGTTTTGAGGGATGAACTGAAGGATTTTGAGCAGGAGACTGGCTTTTGCAGGTAATCCACGGTGTTTTGCTATTTATACGTGTTTTTTTGAGAAATGCACTTTGTCCTACTGTTTTACAAATTTCAATTCTGATCTGAGAAATGTGCCAAAGTGACTGAGAAAAACTGCAATACATTTATTCTATGCTAAAAGCAACATACACAGGTAAGACAGGTAACATACATATAAATTGCCCAGGGGTGCGTTTCCCAATCAACGACGTAACTTGCTGCTGAACTATCATAGTACCATGCATCGTTTGGGAAAAGAACGATGTGGTGACAAGTGTTTCCCAAAACCCTTAGTTTCTCTCTCGCAGATCCATGGTTTGAACCACGTTAGTTATAACGTAAAACGTCCATAATGATGCTCTAAACGGGGTGGAGTAACTTCTTTAGAGAACAACCCCATCATTTCTTTGTGCAAATTATATTGTTTTACACAAACACACATTTAAAATAAAATCCAATATTAGTTTTGTCATATATAATATCATATAAATCATATAAATAAACAAATAATGAGGCTATTTATTAAGAAATGAAATGTAATATTTATTAGAAAATGAAAAAAAAATCCTATTTTAATAATAATATTAATGATGATTATTAAGTAGGATATTGTTTATTTATTTTTTGAAAAGTCTGAAAAGTCTTGAAAAGTTTTAATTTGAGCACGTGCAAACCACTGCAGATATGCTCTAACAGCAGGCCCATGTCATATACAGTACAGATACTTAATAAATAACCTACTATAAATTAAAAGAATGAACGTATGCAATGTTTTTTTTTTTTTTGTTTTCACAAGCTTTGGAGATGTAACATAAATTCTGCTTTTAAAAAATAGTCACCTATAGCTTTTGTCATGAGGCTGTGTTCAAAATGACATCAAAGTTTTCAAAGTGCACTGCAAAGGGAGCGCAATTGTAAACATGAAGATCGCTAAAACTGAACTGTAAAAATACTTTGAAAGCAAATTACACCTAAGAGAGATGACCTTAATGCTTTTTTATTTTTAATAATTCAAACTTTGAATGTTAGAATGTTCTAAATGAATAGGGCATAGGGGGATAAGTGGGAATAGGACACAGCCATTACAAATTCTGTATTAGAAAATATAAACTCATCAGAAATAAAGGAAATAAACCACAATGCATACATTTTTTATAAAGTATTTGATTGTTTTAGTCCTAAATGTACTAATCTTTACAAAAAGCACTATTTTCGCGGTATTAGATTGAAAGACCAGAGAAAGCTCGTGCAGTATGATCGGAAGTGGACAAAAGGCTTAAGCATTTGAACAGCATGTTTTTGACTGGAATGTGTCTCGTTTACCTGTGATCCGAACGAGCAAAAGTTGTCTTATTACCGTGTAAACAGGGCAGCATCAGTCATGTTAAATTCGCCGACTCCCTCTGTCACTGCGTAGTAATCCTAGCCTTTCTCATAGTAATCTTCATGAACTAGGGCTAGACCATGTACGGTGCGCGATAGGCTTGAAGAAGCCGCGCGCTGCAGCACGGAGGCGCGCAAAGAGGAAAAAGAGACTGACTGCATCAAAAATGCGCTCATATTAATGCGCAATGATAAGAAATAATATAGATCGCGCCACCAAACACATAAAAACGAAAGTAACGACTGTGGTTTAAAAAATGTAAGAAGTAGAAAGTACAGATATTTGTGTAAAAATGTAAGAAGTAAAAGTAAAAAGTAGTCAAAAAAATTAGTAGTGGAGTAAAGTACTGATACCCGAAAAAACTACTTAAGTACAGTAACGAAGTATTTGTACTTCGTTACTTCCCATCTCTGCACTTAACACAGCTTTGTGTTGGGTATTTAAATAGTCAGCTGTTCAGCAGTAACTGTTTCTACCAGCAGGTGGGAGTGGGACTGTTGTCACATGGCAAGTGTTAAAAAAAAAAATTCCGCCACTGCACTGTCGTCATGCATTCATTATTGTGAGGAGCAGAAGCTGATGAGGTAATAATACAACTGTTTCACCAAACTGAATAGTTCTAACTACTGATGAAGGTTAATATTTCTTTTCACAGCATAAAATGTGAGTAGTTTTGGTGAAATAAAATAACTGTAATTAATAAAATGTGCGCCATATCAATGTAAATACATGCAAATTATTCAGGAAAAACGTAAATTGTACTAGCTTTCTAGATATGATAGATATCTAGACATATTTATCTAGATATGATAGCCAGTCACATCTGTTTCTGTAATAGTTAAATCACAGTGAGTTCATGCCTCTAGCTTATTGATTTATATTATTTCTACTGTAACATGCAATGTCAGTTAGCATTGGATTATAAATAGACTTTATTATTATGAAAATACCTAAGATGGCTGGAAGAACAAGTATAGACCATTTATTGTCCCAGTTGTGTTCAGATCTTATTTTCATTCATTTAACTACAATATTGCTGTGAAAGGGGCAAAATATTGCTTCTTTGGGGCTAAGCCCCTTATCCCTTTCGACCCCAGCAATGCCCCGCTGTCTGCTATTGCTATATTGAACAGATGACCATGAAGTAGTTTTGTATGTTATTCTGTGACACTATGAATTTGTTTGTGGTTTCATAGCCAGGGTTGTGTGTTGGTAATGTGTGGTGTAGGAAGCTTTGTGTTTGTGCTCTGTCTTTGTGTTTTGTATGTGTGATGTTTGGGGATGTTTTTAGGAACCTTTTTGTGAAGCCAAAAATTAATTTTCACATGTGTGGACAATAAAGACGTCTATTCTATTTCCACAATGGAATAAAAAGTGGGAAAATGTTATACACAATTCAGACTTGTTTAATGCACATCTGAGTTTACATCTTAAAATAATGATTTTTGTTCCTTAAAATTATGATATTACTGAAAATCTGTAATTCTTGTAAAATCTATAAACTGAAAATAACTACAAGATTTTATTAGAAATTAGAAAGTGGCAGAAAATATGAAAATAAAATAAAATAAAATAAAATAAAATAAAATAAAATAAAATAAAATAAAATAAAATTAAATTAAATTAAATTAAATTAAATTAAATTAAATTAAATTAAATTAGAAAGAAATTGTTTTTAAACAAATAGAATTACCAGTCTTTTTATTTAGTGTTTCAGAAACTAACCACTTACTCTACTGGTTTGTTGCCTGCTGATGAAAATAATAATTAATAAATATTAGTAAGAAAATAATAAGTAAAAGTAAAGTTGTAAATAATCTTCTAATAATGCAATTCAATTTTTTTGTTTAATCCTGCTAAGTAATGATTCTGCATTCTAAAGATTTACATATTTACTTCATAAGATAACATGAGCCTCCCTTCCCAGTGCACCACAACTAATATCCAAAACAGCTTATTTATGATGTCATGACCATAAGCACATTAACATATGATGTGCAACATTTGCATATCAATGCATATTCAGTATTTACAAGCTAGGCTCCTTCAGATAAATGACAGTGTTGTGTATGCAGAGGTTTGCCAAGCATTACAGAGGTGATTTACATATAGAAGTTTAACTGCAAAAACAGACATTAGAAAAGAGGGTGAGAAACAGACAAAGTCAAAAGGCTGAAATCTTAAATGCAAGCAAATAGATAAAAAGTGCAAAATGTGTCCTTTAATAGGGCTTGAACATGAACCACATCCTACATTCATTCTATAGTTATTTCTAGCAGGAGAACGTCAGTAGAATCTGCTGTTTCTTTTGGAATGTCTCAATCTGGGTGAAATTCAAGCAGAATGATTCATCAGTGATACATAAACTGATCTAAAAGGGGAAAATCGGACACATGTAATAAAATCTCATTTAGAGGCATTTAATGACGGCAATGTTAGTAAACCGATTACCTGAAAACACCCCCAAAAAATTAACGTTATATTGATATTTAATTTAAAATATTAATTTATTATTTCTTTAAAAATTGTAATGAAGAAATATGTCATATTTAATTAGATTTAATATTTAATTTAATATTAAATAAAGTAAAAATGGGAAATTAAATAAATATTTTGGATTAATTAAATATTAAATTAAATATTTTAGGATTTATTTGATTTTATTATATAAAATGATATTTATGTGAGTTAATATTTAATGTACTATTTAATTTAATTAAATTATTTATGATTTATTGGATTATTATTTTTATGATTTTAATTTAATTTAATTTAATTTAATTTAATTTAATTTAATTTAATTTAATTTAATTTAATTTAATTTAATTTATTTTAATTTAATTTAGGATAAATCAGATAGAATTTTATGCAGATATAGACATATTTAAATAAATTTATTTAATTCATAATTAAATGCCCAATTAAGTGAAGTAAACAAACAAACAAACAAACAAACAAATAAATAAATAAATAGCATTTAAAAAGCTTTGTAACATAATAAAGGTATTAATTTGTTTTATTAAAAATACCTAATTAAACATAAATAAATAAATAAATGTCATTTAAAAAAAGCTTTGAAACATAATAAAGGTATTAATTTGTTTTATAAAAAATACCTAATTAAACATAAATAAATACATAAAAACATAAATAAATAAATAAATAAATAAATGTCATTTAAAAAGCTTTGAAACATAATAAAGGTATTAATTTGTTTTATTAAAAATACCTAATTAAACATAAATAAATAAATAAATAAATGTCATTTAAAAAAAGCTTTGAAACATAATAAAGGTATTAATTTGTTTTATAAAAAATACCTAATTAAACATAAATAAATACATAAAAACATAAATAAATAAATAAATAAATAAATAAATGTCATTTAAAAAGCTTTGAAACATAATAAAGGTATTAATTTGTTTTTATAAAAAATACCTAATTAAACATAAATAAATAAATAAACTAATTAATTAACACAAAAATAAATTCAAAAATAAATACAAAAATAAATAAATAAATAAAACAAATAAATAAATGTCATTTAAAAAAGCTTTGTAACATAATAAATGTATTAACTTGTTTTATAAAATTGAGCATAAATAAATAAAAATACCTCATATTTTTACATGGCAGTGTAATGTGAAGCATTGAGTGTGTAAATTCTGTTATCAATTGTCAAATTTTTACTGAATCTATTTATTCAGCTAATGTGTGTGTAAATGCATAATTATTAAATGTATAGCAAAAGGCTTCTAATTTGTAAATTCGCTTAAAAGTTCACAATCATAGATCCACATCTCTCAAAATATTCCCTCACTCATGAACTTGATTGATTGCAAAAGCATGTTTGTTTACCGATCGTCTCAGCGCATGGCAAAAACAAAAGCCCCAAAAACACAGTGCATTTAAATGTGACATTCGACGGGTCAATACTGTCCTTTCTTAAACAAAAGGTCACCAAATCCCAGAGTAAATGTTGCTCTGAGAAGCAGGAGCAGTGATGGGCTGCGGTGTTGTTGTCGGGTGTGTTTTTCAGAGCACCTGTGTCTGTTTTGGATGACGTGGCACACAGGTGTCAGGAGGATACACTGGCGAGGGATTTAATGCCAGGCGAGGACAGCTCAGGTTATTCTGTGTGTGTGTGTGTGTGTGCGCCAGGCATTAGAAGCCCATGCACAAATAGTTCAGTCACACCTTCTTAGAGTGTTGAGGTGGTGATCTTTACTGTGAGATTTTATTTTTAGTTACTTTTGTTTTTATTCAATACGGAGACTTATTTCTGTCATTAAATACAAATACATAGGGTAATGAGGAGGTTTTTCCTCACAAATCTTAATTATTTTCTCAGAATCGTAACATATAATGTGATTCTGACTAAAATTCTGACCAAGACAAAAATTAACTTTTAGATTTAAAATAAAAGTTCTAAGGGGAAAAGTTGTAAACTTTGATTTCTGAGAGACTTCGCGTCGGCGGCCTGTCATTGAGCAGACCAAAGACAGTCGACATTGTCCATCCACAAGATGGCGACAGAGACCGCATAATAAGCACTTATAGGAGAGGAAAAACCCAGCGCAATTTTAAACTACAGCTGATCAAATCGTTATAAAACTGTTATAAAACTGGTAAGTCGATCTCTCTATTCTGTATGTTGTAGTGCTGTATTTATACCATAGTAATTGTAGTGTGTTGAATGTGAGATAGGACTCATCTTAAAGTCTTAAAACCGTAGATGGCCATCTGTTTCTAATGAGTCTCCTGTTTTCGCTACTGCAGACTACTTCAGTAAACAGAAAGAAAGAAGAAATGCCCGCATGTGTTTAAGCGTTTTTCCTTATCGCAAACACAACAGTAATCTGGTAGTGATTGCGTTGCTTTGGCTTTTTCGGGGTTAATTAATGTGATCTCCCGATTGCAACAGAGAAATACTGGGAAATCTCTGTACACTGAGATGGCATTTCATGCCGTTCAGCCTTATAATCTTAAAATGTGGGCAAAACCACCTGTTTTGTCATCACTTTAGAAATTACACTATAGAATCATTCAAACACTAGCTCTAAAGTGACCTTGGTGAATGAGCAATGGCTTCTGCTGTTTTGACATCAGCTGCAGATGTGAATGCTTGGCGGAAGAAAGTAGTTCCTCTTACAAAAAGATTTTGAGACTCTCCGTGTTTGATTTTCTTTTTTATATACACGATTATGCCATCAAACTGTTGTATCAATGCAATATCTCACAAGTAGCAGTGTGATGTGGCTGTATATTGTCACTGGTGGGACACTAAGACACTGCACGCCTCCCACCAGTGCCGATATACAGCCACATAGCACTGCTACTCGCGTGATATTGCTCATATTTTTATTTTTTTATTTCTTTTATATATATATATATATATATATATATACACACAGTTGAAGTCAGAAATATTAGCCCCCCTTTGAATTTTTTTTCTTTTTTAAATATCTCCCAAATTATGTTTAACAGAGCAAGGAAATTTTCACAGTATGTCTGATAATATTTTTTCTTCTGGAGAAAGTCTTAATTGTTTTATTTAGGCTAGAATAAAAGCAGTGAATTTTTAATGAACCATTTTAAGGACAATATTATTAGCCCCTTAAAACTATATTTTTCTTTGATAGTCTACAGAACAAACCATCAATATACAATAACTTGCCTAATTACCCTAATTTGCCTAGTTAACCTAATTAACCTAGTTAAGCCTTTAAATGTCACTTTAAGCTGTATAGAAGTGTCTTGAAAAATATCTAGTAAAATATTATTTAGTCATCATGGCAAAGATAAAATAAATCAGTTTTTAGAGATGAGTTATTAAAACTATTATGTTTAGAAATGTTTAAAAATCTTCTCTCTGTTAAACAGAAATTATGGAAAAATAAACAGGGGGTTGAATAATTCTGACTTCAACTGTATTAATACATACATATATATATATATATATATATATATATATATATATATATATATATATATATATATATATATATATATATATATATATATATATATATATACAGTTGAAGTCAGAATTATTCAACCCCCTGATTTATTTGCCCCCTGTTTATTTTTTTCCCCAATTTCTGTTTAACAGAGAGAAGATTTTTTCAGCACATTTCTAAACATAATAGTTTTAATAACTCATCTCTAATAACTGATTTATTTTATCTTTGCCATGATGACAGTAAATAATATTTTACTAGATATTTTTCAAGACAATTCTATACAGCTTAAAGTGACATTTAGGTTAACTAGTCAGGTTAGGGGAATTAGGCAAGTTATTGTATAATGATGGTTTGTTCTGTGTACTATTGAAAAAATATATAGCTTAAAGGGGCTAATAATTTTGACCTTAAAATGGGTTTTAAAAAATTAAAAACTGCTTTTATTCTAGCCGAAATAAAACAAATAAGACTTTCTCCAGAAGAAAAAATATTATAAGACATACTGTGAAAATGTCCTTGCTCTGTTAAACATCATTTGGGAAATATTTAAAAAAAAAATAATTCAAAGGGGGTTGAGTAATTCTGATTGCAACTGTATATATGTATAAAATGTAATGTATATATATATATATATATATATATATATATATATATATATATATATATATATATATATATATATATATATACAGTATTATCTGTTAATCTGTATATTATCTGTTAACTTTTGCCTTTTTCACAATTGCAAATGGAATTGTTTGATTGCATTTCTTAATTCGTACTTTTCTTCCTTACATTTACCAGTAAAAAAATAAAATAAAACAAAGAATTGATGGCTGGGTATAAACTCTAAAGTCTAAGATATATGGGAGAAGAAAATGTGAGTTGGAAACACTCAGTTCTGACAAAAATATGAACTGTGGGACATAAACAATAAATTCTGCAATAAAATGTGATATGTAAAACTAACATTTTATATTATACAGTACTCGTATGAAAGAAAAGTCTGATTTGCAATACAAAGACTCACAATTGCAAGAAAAGATGAACGGATTGTGAGATTCAAAGTAATTACCTTTCTATTACTGTTTATTCCATTGTCCAAGTGTTAATTCTTAACAGTGTACTGCGTAAAAAGCTCAAAAAGAAAAGTGATTCCCAATCTATTGTATTGTGTAATTTCCATTACCATAATCCCATTCATATTTATAAATAGATAACTACACCCAAAAAGCCTCACGAAAGGGAATCTATAAATGGCACCCAAAGAGCCAAGGTGAGATTTTACATATGCAAATTGGAGGTTAAAATGTCACCCCTAATTGGCTGAAGGATTGTTTCTATAGATGACTGCTAACAAAAGCCTCTTGAGCCACTGAATAGCCTCATCACTGACTGCGCGTGCACGCATGTGTGTGTGTGTGTGTGTGTGTTAGAAAGCTGTCTGCCTTTCTCAGCAGGCTAAAAGCTCTCATCACGCGGAGTGTATATGTGACTGTCTGTTTGGACACTGCAGATCTCTTTAACTGGAAGTCTTTATAATGGTTTGGGCGTTCAGTGCAGTCCTGAGAATCGGATCAATGTCTGTGGTTTATTCTCAAAAAGCAATGTACATTACATATTTTAGAGTATTATTAGAAAATAGGCCTTAAACACACAAGCTATAATGGCACAAAGCAGTGCCAGACATGATGCAAGTGTTTTTTGCTTGCTTCAGCAAAGCGCAGGTATCATTTTCACGTCCTGCGCTACATCTAATTAATAATCAAATGATAAGAGATGTGATAATCAAGTTTAAAGATTTTGTTTGGCATTACTTGTAATACATACTTTTATATAGTTTGAATAGTTTAATATTCATGTAAAATATTGTATTTTGTATTGTACAAATAAAATAATAATTTTAATGATCCAATAAAAATAAATTTTTGTGGTAATATGACATGGACATTTCTTAAAAGTTTTCATGATATTGAAACCTGTAAATATCATAAAAATACTATAACAGATGACCAAAATCACAATGGTGCACAAAAAATAATTGTAATTTTGATTTGTTTAATTTATATATTTGTATAATAATTAATTAATACAATTTTTATTTAATTCAATATGATTTTTAATTGAATTAAATTGTTTTATTTTATTTTATTTTAAATTTAATTTAATATATTAATTTAAATAAAATAAAAGGAAAATAATATTTTATTAATTTAATTTTACTTTAATTTTTATATTAAATTAAACTAACATATAAAACAAAATAAAACAATTTAATTTAAATTAATTTAAATAAAATAAACTAAAATGAAATTAATATTTTTATTAATTTAATTTATTTACTTTTAAATTAAATTTAATTCAATTCAATGGTTTTAATTTAATTTAATTAGTTTAGCATTGTAAAATTGTTTATTTTATTTTATTTATTTATTTATTTTTTTACTTAAATTTTATTTTATTTTATTTTATTTTATTTTATTCAGAGATTTATGCTCACATGTTCCTGACTGGTTGCTTTAAGCTCGTACATCTAAAACGTCTTCGAGTTCAATTGCGAATAAATACCTTACTAATCGGGATTACGTGTGCAGATCAGCAGTCATACTTTAAGAAAATATATTCCAAGGGCCAGATTGTTTATCATCCAAATGCCTTATTTATTTATTTTTGCTTGCTCTTTAAACTCATGTGTCTTTGCTTAATTAGATTTCTCAAGAGGCTTCTTTTTGTCCGGGCATGCTAATGCAGTTTCTCCCCCTCTTCCTCTCAATTAACAATTAATCTTTGCCCAAAACTGGCCCGGGCTGTACTGTACAGAAGAGCAGGCAAACCCCGGCACCGCAGCTCGCAGGAGGATAAACAAGAGCTAGTCGTTCTTTCGCTCATTCACCCAGCGCCCCAAAGGAGAACAGGGGATTCTGGGAAAAACCACAGAGAGAGATAGAGAGAGAGGGATGCTGAATCAATCTCTAACCCGAAGCAAATGATTACTCTACTGCATCATTCTCCAGTGAACTTCGAGCAATGCTGGCAGATTAAAAGAGTTTGCACAAACATGGTTTTGCCCTGAGTGTCGGCCGTCTCACGCTCTGTCTCTTTTGGTATCTTTGCCTGTCTGTCGTCCATTGCGTGTTTGTTTGTGCACACGTGTGTGTCTCATAGAGCCTGACACACTGTAATCACGCACATGCTTATGCATCAGGATTGGTGTACTGTAGATGTCAATGCACAGATTAGATGCAATTCATTGAGTGTTGAACATGCAGTCAATATCATTTTTCATTGCGTGGATTTGATTTTTCTGCATCGGTTTTTGATGTTTATTCTAGAAATGTGGGTACATTTAGTTTAGTTAAGTTTAGTTTATTTAAAATTTGACAGGATAGGATATTGCAGCACAATTCCCTGAAATGCATCCCTGAAATGCAATATTTGACTAATAAAAATACTAATATATAACATGATAAACAAACATAGTAAACAATAATTAAAAAACATCAAACAATATAAATTATGAGTTATCTATACAACATTTTTAGAGCGCGAGGAACACGCTTATTTCATGCAGGCCACCATTTTAAAAAACGAAAGCTAGGATGCGGTTGGGAAGAAACCCAGAAGTAGAGGATCAGCACGGTAAACATTACAACAACATGCTGTTGCCGCAATTTCAAAGTGCAGATGTAGTGTAAACATCACTTTAAAAAGGGCCACGAAACCCCCCTGTCTCAGCAGGGTGTTTTCACACCTCTAGTTTGTAAAAAGTCAGGAAAGTGGGTGTGTCCAGCTCTGTTTAGGTGGGAGTGTCGGGGGAGGGAAAGAGGGAAGGTTTTGCATAAAAATGGGAGTTTCCGTTTCAGCACACGCTGATTTTCACAGAGGCAAAACAACACACAGATGCAGGGGAGAAAGACAGTGACTGTGTTTACATGGACAACAGTAATCCAGTTATTTCCCAAATAATTAATTTGTCGACTTTAACTGCAGTTTGGCACTTTCACTTTCATTCAGGAACCTTTTATGCATGCCCCTGTGACAAACGAGATGCTGTATGCGAGGAACTGCTGAAAGAGCGTAGTTTTAATGGAATGTTTGATACCGCATGGCGTATGGGAGAAAAAAAAACGTTTTCGGTAACTTAGATGCACTCGATAGGTAATGTCAGAAAGCCGTGTAGATTATCCTGTTACAAAATGCAGCGAAAATCCTACACAACGGTAATAGCTTGATTGTATTCACATGTTTACATGCGGAGAGCAGCATTTACAGCGGATCTTTCAGTCTTTAATATTGTACTATAATATTGCAGTGATATTAACGTACTGTTAACTTAGTAACTAAATCATTTCGACAAAGGTATGTCTTTAAAAACTTACAATAGTACTGCAGACGATATGAATTAACTTTGCCATCTGAATAAACATAAACAAAGAACACCGATTGCACGCACTTACCAAATCTGTAGAGACAGGACAATCAATACCAACTGAAGCTGTGTCATTTTTAAAAGGAGATGAGCAGCAAATCCGGATTTCACCATTTCCAGATGCGAAAAGCTCTCGGGTAAAAATGTTCCTTACAAACATATTTCTGTCGCGTGTCGCGTGCATTATAGTCTACACGTGAGTCCAGCTGCGCTCTCATAGCGGGGAAATGAAAACATAACCTTAGTTGCAACACATTTAAAACACTGACGACCTGTGTCTCCAAACAGTTCTTGTTCTTCCATTTGGTTTAGCAACACAACGTGGCGTCTGAACACTGTAACAGGTAAAACAGTCTTCGAAGCTATCATGCATATTAATGAAGTTGCACCGCATACACAATAGAGTGCACTGATTGGTTTGAACAAAGTCTTTCTGATGAATTAATGCTGCACACTCAGAGATGTCACAATGTACACGCAGGTACAGACAGCCACTCACCACGCTGGAATACACGCAAGGATCTAATCTCCTTGACGCAGCTTCAAAAATTAGTTTCAAACCAGAAGAACGAATTTGCTCAAAATAACGCAAAAAACACCAATTTTCACTTTTTTTTGTGAAATATAGATGTCCTAATAGTGTTTTTAGCAGCGTGGGGCAACTATATGACTGTCAAACATCTCAAAAAATGTATTTTGGTGTTTCGTGAGCCTTTAATATCATTCAGTTAAGTTTAATTTAAACAATTAAAAGCATATTAGGCATCACACAAAATCATAATCTCTCTAAGAGTAATACGCGTAAGTGTCCTCCAAGGCTTCAGTTTATGGCAACAGGTAAACACCGTGGGGACACTTCCCTGTTTCAGCTTATCTAACATGCACCTTAGACAATCGCAGCACACGCAAACACTTCAATGCTATTTAATATTCTCCATAAAGAGATCTTGTATCAGAGCTGCAGCAATTGTTTGTCAGCTTGATATCCTCTGAGAGAACAGTTGATGGTTGCCTACGTAGAATGACAGACGCCACAGGAGAGTGAATTTAATTTGAAATTGGTGAAGGAAGCAACGCACCTCACGCTTTTAGACCTGATATGTGAACGACCCCTAAGGAGGTTGCCAGGTTTTTGCTAGAATTGAACTCCTGTCCTCAAAAGAATTCATTGTTTGATAAATCACCAAAAATGATTAAATCTTTCATCTAAAATTCTTTTTTTCTGTGGGACAAGTGAAAGTCATAGTTCACTCCAAAATTTAAATTCTGTCATCATTTAATTGTTTAAATCAACCAACTGCAAATAACAAAATAAAAAACCCCATACAATTCTGTTTTAGGGGCCATTCACGTCACTACTTTTGCATACGAAAGTTTGTTATTTCCAATAGAGGCGTGCGGTTTGTGCGTGCAAATAGGAATGAAACGCACACACAGTTGAAAACATCTAATTTTTTTCGCAAGTCATGTGACTAGAACTAACCAATCAGCTTCATACTTTGTATGTAATACACGCATTTCAGTAATAACGGTAGACTAGTAAGCTTAGACAAACGCAGCACACCCAAACACTGCAGTGCTTTTTAATATTCTCCATTAATAAATCTTGTAGGGGCAGCGCGGTGGCGCAGTGGAAAGCACTGTCGCCTCACAGCAAGAAGGTCGCTGATTCGAGCCTCAGCTGGGTCAGTTGGCATTTCTGTGTGGAGTTTGCATGTTCTCCCTGTGTTCGTGAGGGTTTCCTCCGGGTCCTTCTGTTTCCCCCACAAGTCCAAAAACATGCGCTATTGGTGAATTGGGTAAGCTAAATTGTCCGTAGTGTATGTGTGGGATTGAGAGTTTATGGGTGTTTCCCAATGATGGGTTGCAGCTGGAAGGGCATCCGCTGCTTAAAACATATGCTGGATAAGTTGGCGGTTCATTCCGCTGTGGCGACCCCAGATTAATGAAGGGACTATTCACAAAGAAAATGAATAAATGAATAAATCTTATATCAGAGCTGCAGCAATTGCTTGTCATCCTCTGAGAGAACGGTTGATGGTTGCCTAGCAATTACAGACGACACGGGAGAGCAAAGCAAATTGAAATTGGTGAAGGAAGCAACGCGTCTCACACTTTCCATGCACTTTTAGACATGACATGTGAACGACCCCTAAGGAGGTTGCCAGGTCTTTGCTACAGTAGAACCTGTCCTTAAAAGAATTCATTGTTTGATACATCAGTTACAATTAGGGCTGAACAATATCATTTGAGCATCGATATCGCAATGTGTTTATCTGCAATAGTCACATTGCAGGATTAGATTATTCATTAAACATTAAAAGATAAAGATATTAAGATATTATTATTAAGATATTATTATTATTATTAAATATTATTTTAAATTATTGTATAAAATAATTTTCAATTGTCACCCCAGTCGATCTAAATTCGTTCATCTTTCTGAACAGAGCTATTTAAATCAAATATTTATGTCGCAATATACACTCACCGGCCACTTTAGTAGGTACACCGTACACATTAACGGGCTGGACCATCGTTACCCCCATCAACAACAATACAACAATAGATAGGCTGTGGCATTGACACGATGCTCAATTGGTACTAATGGGCCCAAAGTGTGCCAAAAAATACCCCACACCATTACACCACCATCCTGAACCGTTGCTATAAGGCAGGATGGTTTCATGCTTTCATGTTGTTGACATCAAATTCTGACCCTACCATCCGAATGTCGCAGCAGAAATTGAGACTCATCAGACCAGGCAACGTTTTTCTAATCTTCTATTGTCCAATTTTGGTGAGCCTGTGTGAATTGAAGCCTCAGTTTCCTGTTCTTAGCTGACAGGAGTGGCACCCGGTGTGGTCTTCTGTTGCTGTAGCCCATCTGCCTCAAGGTTCAACGTTCATAGATGCTCTTCTGCATACCTCGGTTGTAACGAGGGGTTATTTGAGTTACTGTTGCCTTTCTATCAGCTCAAACCAGTCTGGCCATTCTCCTCTGACCTCTGGCATCAACAAGGCATTTGCACCCACAGAACTGCCGCTCACTGGATATTTTCTCTCTTTTGGACCATTCTCTGTAAACCCTAGAGATGGTTGTGCGTGAAAATCCCAGTAGATCAGCAGTTCCTGAAATACTTAAACCAGCCTGTCTGGCACCAACAACCATGCCACGTTTGAAGTCACTTAAATCACATTTCTTCCTCATTCTGATGCTCAGTTTGAACTGCAGCAGATCGTCTTGACCATGTCTACATACCTAAATGCATTGAGTTGCTGCATGTGATTGGCTGATTAGAAATGTGCGTTAAAGAGCAGTTGGACAGGTGTACCTAAAAAAGTGGCCTGTGAGTGTATATTGTAGCAAAACAAACTATCGCAATGTCAGATTTTCCGAATATCGCACAGCCCTACCAACCATGTTTAAATTGTTCATCTAAAAAATGACAGTTTCTTTCTACGGGACAAGTGAAAGGCATAGTTCACCTCAAAATTACAATTCTGTCATCATTTACTCGCCCTTTACTTCTTTCATTCATTCATTCATTCATTGATTCATTCATTCATTCATTCATTCATTCATTCATTCATTCATTTTCTTTTTGGCTTAGTCCCTTTATTAATCTGGGGTCACCACAGCGGAATGAACCGCCAACTTATCCAGCATATGTTTTTACACAGCGGATGCCCTTCCAGCTGCAACCCATCACTGGGAAACATCCATACACACACTCATTCACACTCATACACTACGGACAATTTAGCTTACCCAATTCACAAATACCACATGTCTTTGGACTTGTGGTGGAAAACGGAGCACCCGGAGGAAACCCACGCGATTACAGGGAGAACATGCAAACTCCACACAGAAAATGTCAACTGACCCAGCCGAGGCTCGAACCAGTGACCACCTTGCTGTGAGGCGATCATGCAACCCACTGAGCCACCGTGCTGCCTTTACTTGTTTCAACCATTTATAAATTTCTTTCTTCTGTAGAACACAAAGGAAAATATATTTAAAAAATGATGGAAACCTGGAACCACTGATTTCCATAATATTTGTTTTTCCTATAATAGGGACGCCAATGTTTACAGGTTTCAGCTTTCTTCAAAATATATAATTTTTTTTGTGTTCAACAGCAGAAAGAAACTCATAAAGGTTTGGAACCACTTGCGCTTGATAAAATATTGAGTAAATTCTCATTATTTTGGGTGAGCTATCCCTTTAAATGCCTTCAGCAGAAGATTTTGGGATCTCATCCAGTAATTCATTATCTTGCTCCTTGGCAAGAAGGTTGCTGGATTATTTTCACCAGAGGTTTGTGTTGTGTGCGTAAGTGTGTGTGAGTGTGTGAATATGCTCCTATTCCAGATCCAATTATTCGAGAATATCCCGTGCTTTAGTGTGCCAGTGAGAACAGACTCCATTTTTGGAAACTCGACACATTCACTGATTTTAACACAACACGAGATTTGGTCTGTTTTCAGTGATATTTAAAAAAAAAAAAAAAAGTGCCATCCGAGAGGTTTCTTTCCTTCGAAGGAACAGCCTGCTGGGGTTTTAGCTCTTTAGTTTACTTCACTACCTTAGTGCTCTCACCCACTTGCTAAGAAACATATGGTGCAGATATGCTGAATCATCTAAAATCCCATTTTTCCTGAACGCTGCCCCCTGTAGGCCGACTGCTGCGGCAAAAATTCAGCGAGATTACCGCATTATGTCATGTGCAGAACGCTGTTAACTAATGCAGATGTGTTTGAGCGCTTGGATTTACAGTCCCAAAGGGATAACTGTTTCGTCATTGCTAAGGCTTAGATTAATTCAAATTAAAAACGCAGCATTATTTAACAGTGACATTGAGCTTCTTTTAAGCTGTGGCTCTGTTGATTTACACATAGCATTAACTCGCATTGACGTTGTGTCTGCAGGACCACTCTGGATAATGAAGGAGGTACGCAGACTATTTAAGACTGATAATGCCACAGATTAGACTAATCTGTTTTATTTTCAGTAGCTGCTGCTGTTTGTACAGTTGACTCGTGGGTGGAATGAAGTCCTGCTGACACAAACTTGCACACTAGGAGATCATGTTAAATGAGGACAATATTGATAATTACTTTTCTGAGATGATTTTTGACCCTGTCAGTGTATGCTGAGTTTGCACATGTTGAAATAATGACTTTGGTCAACATGAGGTAATATTTTTAACACATATAATTTTATAATGTGATGTTATGTATGGTAACGTTCAGTCTATTTGAGAAGGAATTAATACTTTAATTCAGCACGGATACATTAAGTTAATTAAAATGTGCATTTGATGTGTTTCAAATAAATAGATGGGCTACACGGTGGCTCAGTGGTTAGCATTGTCGCCTCACAGCATAAAGATCACTGGTTCGAGTCCCGGCTGGGTTAGTTGGCATTTCTGTGTTTGCATGTTCTGTGGTCGGGTGTGTTTACTCCGGGTGCTTCGGTTTCCCCCACAGCCCAAAGACATGTGCTATAGGTGAGTTGAATAAACTAAATTGACCGTAGTGTATGAGTGTGAATCAGTGTGTATGGATGTTTCCCAGTGCTGGGTTGCAGATGGAAGGGCATCCACTGTGTAAAACATATGCTGGAACAGTTGGCGGTTCATTCGGCTGTGGTGATGCCTGATGAATAAAGAGACTAAGCCGAAGGAAAACGAATGAATGAAATGAATAGATGTTTTTCTTTTTATCTTTATATTTATAATAAGTCCTGAAAAAAAATGATCTCAGCTATCACAAAAATTAAATAGTAAATATTCTAAATAATAATAATAGAAATGTTTCTAGACTAACAAATTAGCATATTAAAATGATTTCTGAATGATCATATATGTTACGAGTGCATACACGAAGGTAAAGTTCTAACGGCGAGCAAAGGGATAGTCCGACAGGCAGGGTCAACAGGAGCAAACAGTACAACATGGGTAATCCAGTAGAGAAATACTTAAAGTCAGGCAATGGTCAGGGCAGGCAGAAAACACTTTAAAAATCCCAAAACAATCCAAAATCAAAGCAAGTAAAATACCAAAAACAAGAACCGGAATATATGCATACTAACAGTGATACAAGACTGAGCAAAGATATGTTGAAGGTGTATATATAGTCCTGGTATTTAGTCCTCATGAGATTCAGCTGTGTGATTTTAATTAGTGGTGAACTGGATCTGGTGTGTGTGAAGTGCATGATGGAGTATGTAGTCCGGTTCAGTGGCAAATGTTATGTGTAGAGTGCCCTCTAGTGTGTCTGGTGGGCAGTCAACTTGGTGGCACTGAAGGCTGGAGAGATGAGGATAAATAATTTACTTTTGCCATCATATAAATTAATTACATTTTAAAATATAAAAACATAAGAAGAGGATTTAATCAATACATGGCAGAATCAAATTCCTTTATGGTAAGCTCCTCCCCCATGAAAAAAATGTCTAACACTTATTGGTTGAAACTCATGAAGCTCCTCCCCTGAGTAAGCTAAACAGAGTCAGCCTTGTCGATCTCTTTTTTAGAGCAGCAACAGCAACATTCATTCATTAATTTTTCTTCAGCTTAGTCTCTATTTCAGAGGTCACCACAGTGGAATGAACCATCTATTCCAGCATGTTTTAAGCAATGTGTGGGAAACACCCATACACGCACACAATCTATGGCTAATTTAATGTATTCAATTCCCCTATACCACATGTCTTTGGATTGTGGGGGAAACCGGAACACCATGAGAAAACCCACACAAACACAGGGAGAACATGCAAACTCCACATAGAAACGCCAACTGACCCAGCCGGGACTCGAACCACCGATCTTCTTGCTGGGAGGCCACAGTGCTAACCACTGAGCCAACTCCACTTAACAGCAACATTCATGTAAGAAATGTATTCTTATTCAAGCTATTAATTCAAGTTATTAATTCATATTTTCCTTGAATTGTTTGATTGAATTTAAACCGAGATAGTAGTATGTTCCAATTCTGTCACTTAAGCACAGATCTATCATACACATCATTGAAAATAAACATGTTTTTAGCAGAGTAATGGAAGCACAAGCTGTAAAGACACTTTCCAGAAGAGGGCGGAGCCTTTACAGCTCATTTGCATTTAAAGAGACGCACACACAAACAGCCTTTCTTCCTTAAAAATGACCATTTACAGCATGCTACTCTATAAGAAATGATATGTAGGATACTTTTGCGCTTGGAAAGACACAATGTAAAGCACTTAAATGAACTGATTAATCCACAGTCTCGACAAAGCAGAGAGGTTCATGAACGATTCTTGGATGTTGCAGTGCAAAAGTTATATCATTATAATGTTTGGTGCTTCAATGTCTTATTGTCAAACAGTTTGTGGGGTTAATGAACTGAGACTTGTCTTTTTACGCTAAGGAATGACTTAAATTTGTGTACATTTGTCTGATTATGCTCCTATGGGAGGCTTTCAATTACCAATATTTACTGGAGCTAAAAGGAATAGTAATATTTACTACTGTGACTACTGTGCCAACCATGCCAATGTGCTAAACTCATGAAGCGTGCTGTCAAGTTGTTCTTTAACTGAACTGAAAGTGGAGTAATCCTTTTAGAATTAAAGGGATCTTCACTCTAGTAGTGTGATTAGGAAAAATCAGGCTAAATAAGGTGAGCTTGGCAAGGAAATACTGCTAGTTCTTTCTATTGTCCAACAGTTGAAAAATTACACAATCATCATTCATTCATTTTCCTTTGGCTTAGTCTCTATTTCCGAGGTCGCCACAGCGGAATGAACCGTCAACTATTCCAGCATATGTTTAATGCAGCGGATGCCCTTCCAGCCGCAACCCAGTATTGGGAACCACCCATACACACTCTTGCATTCACACACACTCATACACTACGGCCAATTTAGTTCATTTAATTCACCTATAGCGCATGTCTTTTGACTGTGGGGGAAACCGGAGCACCCGGAGGAAACCGACACGAACACAGGGAGAACATGCAAACTCTACACTGAAATGCCAACTGACCCAGCCGGAACTCGAACCAGCGACCTTCTTGCTGTGAGGCACTGAGCCACCGTGCTGCTCACACAATCATCCATAACGTCGCATTCACATGGGGCTTCAGCGTCAACGCTTGACAGAGGGCGTGTCTGAAGTTGGGGCTGAGTTGCGATCTTCATAGCAGCGTCAGCCAATAAAATTAGTCAGCAATAGGCCACTGTCTGAGCTGGTGCATTTGCATACAGCGATCTGATTGGCTGACGCTTCCGTGGCCGCTTGAAAAGTTGAGCAAGTCCCAACTTCTGCAGCAAGCAACACCACTGAATCGGCGCCGACGGATCCACAATGCAGTTTGGCAACACCTGACGTCACCCATTCAAAGTGTATGGGAAGCGTTGAAACTGACGCGCCGTGTGAATGGGGCATAAGGATCTATTTTGAAGTCTTGAAGATAACACAATGGCTAAGTTTCCATCCAAAGATGCATATTAGATGTACAGTTTATTAGAAAGTTTATTAGAAAACAGTTGCTAATAAAGCACTGGTTCTATCTGTGCTATCAGAATTTTCAGGAAATCAGTCGAGCAATAAATCAACATTCTCACTAAATTCTCATGCAGTATAACCATAAACTGGTCAAAAAACTGTGTTGCCCTGTCTGTCTTTCACTTTCATATCTCGTATTAGTAATAATTTAAAACAGTTCAATAAAGGCAGAGCAAACCATCACAAACAAAGTAGTAGGGGTAAATGTACACAGCTAAACATATCAACATACAGTATGTAAACTATACTTGTATTAGAGCACTGTTAATAAATTATATTATCTGTCTTTTGGATGAGACATTAAACCGAGGTCCTGACTCTCTGTGGTCATTAAAAACTCTGGTGTCCTGGCCAAATTCCCTCCATCGGCCCCTACCAATCATAGCCTCCCAATCATCCCCATCCACCAAACTGGCTCTATCACTGTCTCCCCACTCCACCTATAGCTGGTGTGTGGTGAGTCCACTGGCACTGTTGTCCTGTGGCTGCTGTCGCATCATCCAAGTGGATGTTGCACACTGGTGGTGCTGTGGAGAGACCCCCCTCATGATTGTGAAGCGCTTTGGGTGAATGGCCATACAGCATACATATAAATACACAATACATTACATATATTAAATCAAACTATGGCCCTTACATTATCCAATTAGTCAAAGAGAACAAAATCATCACTTTCTTGATAAAAAGGTGCCAAAACAACGAACATGAAGTGGCTTTGACTAAGAGATTTTAGAATGACCAAAACAACATTTCCAATGTTGTGTAATGTGTTCGTTCCACCCATCTTGCCCATTTCTATCATCACATGATCGGTCAAAACAAAATAACATGACATTTTTGATGTGGATGTTGGAATTTATTTTGTAAATGTGTTTTCATAGTAGTTCATGCACATTTTCTTATCTGATAACAAAGTTTTTTTACTCGGTTGTGCGCATAGAGTTGTGGCCACTGAGTTTCTTCATGCGTAGTGCTGCAATTTGTCACGCACAGTTACATGGTGTGCTGTAGCAGCAAAGGCCACCTTTTCATTAAAAAAAAAAAAAACACCTTTTTGCTTTGCGCATATCCACCAAGTGGCGCAAGGAACAACCGCTTTTCCATTGTAGAACCAGTGTGAGCGAACACCCCCAAATCAAACAACCCACCCAGGGGTGCGTTTCCGAAAACCATCGTTAGCCAACGAAGGTCGCAAGTTCCATCGTTATAAACATAGTTCGTTGATTTCGCATTTCCCAAATCCATCGTTCCAACAAACATTCGCAAACTGTGTTGCAAACTTGTCTGTTTGCAACTACACCTCTAGAGCTGTAGTTAGAAACATAGTTCCTGGTTGTGTTCTATTGCCAGTTATCCTCCCTATGCTCTATTCATTTAGAACGTTTCAACATTTAAACTTTGAGGCCGAGTTTCACAAACGGGGCTTAGCTTAAGCCAGGACTAGACCTTAGTTAAATTAGGCTATTTATGCCACATTTATAAAAACAGTCTTAGAAAAATACATTACTGGTGTGCACCTGGAGACAAAAAATGTCACTGACATGTTTTAAGACATCTCACTTCAAGTTATTTTCAGTTGAGACAGCTCAAATATGCAATTTAATCCATGACTAGCCTTAAACCTTGTTTGTGAAACCGGGGGTGAATGATTAAAAAAAAAATTAAGCATTAAAGTCGTCTCTCTTACGTGTAATTTGCTTTTTAATGTATTTTTTACAGTTCAGTTTTAGCGATCTTTATATTGACAAATGTGCTCCGTTTGTAGTGCACTAAAATCATATCCAACATATCCAACATAATAGTATAGTATTCATTTACATAATACTTCCAAACTGTTGTTTATTGTATTTTAAAAAATAACAAAAAAAATTTTCAGATCTTTTGTAAAGAGAAAATTAAAGATGGCTAAAAAATTAAAGACTGGCTTTAATTTATTAGTAATATATATGATTAATTTGTTATAGCTTTTGTTTGTTTTATATTGCTCTATTTATATTTTATTATATCATTCTATTTTATTGATATTTTATTATATTAGATTTTATTTTTTACAAATGTTTTATCTACATCTTTATGACACTGTCAGCCTTTCACAGTTGATACATAGTTTGCAAAGTGTCATTCTGTTATTCATATTTTTTTATTATCTCCAAATAAATAAATGAATAAATAAACAAGTAGACAAATCACACACGACATGCATGCATCTAAATGTGCACGTTCATGCACAAACACACCTTTTAGACATGACAAAAACTCTGGACAACTGAAAGCTGCTGGCTTTGTTGTACTGTAGCTTATGTGTACTCTCATGTGCAGTTGCAAAACTAGTAAAATTGCCATGGACCTTATTGTCACCCTCATTTACAAAATGTGCATCTTGGCATATCCATTACATTTTTTTTCTTTTTGCGATATTCCAAAATGTGCATACAAAATATGGAAGCATGAAGATTTCTATACATTTGTGTATTTTCAAGGAGGTTTTAAATAAGCTTGTGTATTTCCTCGAGTGCTGACGCCAAATCAATCATACGTTCTTTTCAATTGTGAAGCCACTGGTGAAGATAATTGGTTTGTGATGACAGTGGTGTTAGAAACGAGAACCCAAGGGTAAATCATTCTTTTGCACGTTCCTGAAAATCCCAAGCTTAATATCGCCAGTGGATTTTTGCACCAAGACAGAGAGCCGTTAAGTAATGGAGAAAGACACGCGATAGATAGAGAGAAAGAGCGACACTAAAAACAGGACAGATGCTCTTCAGAGAAAGGAGGGGAGAAAATTCAAATCCTCCTTTAAGAAGTCTTTGCTGTGTTACACTCTCAGGAGAAATTAAGCCTCTTTATTCATCCTCTTTCATGTTTGTGCGTTCCTCTTTCATGGCGCAAGCGTGTGTGAGTGCCGTCCAGACATGAATTTATAGATCTTGGGAATATGCAATAATCGGTTGCTGCACTGTTTCGCTTCCACTCTGAAATGGTTAACTAAAGCAGACAACACAAACATGAAAAACGAGTTGAGTTCCAATAGTAGTTCAGCACAAAAAATTTATATGATTTATACTGGCACTTTGAGAGTAAAAAAAAAAACCAACAAAACATACAGACAAAAATAAACGAACATCCATAGTTCCTGATGATATACCGAGGTCTGTGCAAGAAACTGAACAGTATTTACAGCAGAATTCCACTGTAAAAAATGCTGGGTTTCACACAATTGCCTTATGTTGTTCCAACACAAACCGATTAAGTTAACTTTCATTCATTCATTTTTGGCTTAGTCCCTTTATTCATCAGGGGTCGCCACAGCGAAATGAACCGCCAACTTATCCAGCACGTTTTACACAGCGGATGCCCTTCCAGCTGCAACCCATCTCTGGGAAACATCCATACACACTCATTCACACTCATACACCACAGACAATTTTGCTTACCCAATTCACCTGTACTGCATGTTTTTGGACCGTGGGGGAAACTGGAGTACGTGGAGGAAACCCACGGGAACGCGGGGAGAACATGCAAACTCACACAGAAACGCCAACTGACCCAGCCGAGGCTCAAACCAGCGACCTTCTTGCTGTGAGTCAACAGCACCTACTGCGCCACTGCGTCACCTTAAGTGCATTGAACATAAAACACTTAAGTTGTCCCCAAAAAAATCTCAAGAACTGTGATGTTTCAGCTCGTTTAAAGGAAGTTGTTTGAACATCAGCAAAAAACTTTTTTTAATCTTAAATCCAGGCTGTGGGTAAAACATAGACTGTAAAAGATATGGACGTAGTATCCGTGATGTCACCCATAGGTTTCTGAACACTGCAAAAAAAGCTACAAGTAGGCGTACCAAACAAGGATACCAAACAAGGGCAAAGAGGTGGAGAGTGAGCGGAGCTACAGACGCATGCTGGATTCTCTGCATTTTGCTTAGACCTGGCTTAGACAGACTTTTTACTTTGGAAGAACTCTTAATACTTCATTACCTGCGACTCGTTTGTGTTCTGACCACATGTGCTTGGTTGTACACTATACCAATAAAGTGTTTAGACTTTTAGAAACACTGTTGTAACACATTGAGCCACTAAACATTGTTCTTATGACGTTTTTCAACAGGAGGAAAACGCGAATTACTATCAAACACTTCAAATATAGTCTGTGTTAGTAAATGCAAGGCTGTTTATAAAATCCAGCACTAACACTGTATGACAACGCTTCAGATTACTGTTCTAGAGCCTACAGCTAATCAATCTGTCAGATTCTGGAGTGCCTTACAGGTCTAAAGAGAATTATAAATGATAAATTATCTTAAGTAAAACAAATACATTTATAGAGATGGTATATAAGTATATAATTTCACTCACCTGGGAAATGGAGGCAACTTGAACGGTTTGTGAGCACAATTAAGTGCACACAGCATGCTATAGTATCTGATAATTGTAAGAAATAATTCCAAAAGACAATTGACTGCGTAAAGAAACATTTAACAAAACAAAAATACGATGTATATGCTGAGCTCAGTGGCTAATTAGCCAAAATCAGCTGAGGTGACAAGACAGCGAGCAGCGAGACCTAGCTGTCACTCAAGTAGCCCTTAATTATGCAGACGTAATATAACTTAATAAAAACAAAACGGATGAGTTATAAAAAAATTCACCCCCCTCACAGTTGTCATAAAGGGTAATCATAGCTATATGCACCAAAGCCATCTTTTATACAAGGCTGTAAACATGTTTTTATCAGCTGTAAATATGGCCAATTTACCAATGCAGTCAGAAAGCACTTGGACTTCCTGGAGCCAGCCCCCCCAAGGCGAGACGATGAATTGAAGTTTTAGTTACTTCCGTATTGGCTTCCCGAGGGAGAGCGGGAGGTTGCCGCTTGGGGTAAAAGTATTTATAATTTGATGTGTTGATCTGTTTTTATGATGACAAAGTTGCAAATGTTTCAGTCAAAATGACAGAAGTGGCCAATCAATTTAAAGTAGGCAGAGATTTACTGTTCATATAGGTATTAAACATTATTTCCAATGCAATGCTTTAGATTTCACTAGTTAAAATATCAATATACTGTCATTTCAAACAAATCTTTTCATTTTCAGTTTTGAAGTTTTCTGTTTCTCATATCTCTCATCGACAAAGAAAATCCCAAAAATCTACAACCTGATCTCAATGGAAGCTGTAATTGTCTTGCATGAACAAGTTAACCTCACTCATTAACATCATCATCGCTAGGTCAAAAGTAGAATTTTACACATGCATGCACATTACCCACAATTAGAGCTGGATGATTAAATTGAGGTGATTTACATGAGCATTTGTCAGTAAAAAAATGGTTCTAGTAAAGCTCTAGAACAGGGCTATTCAATGGAACCCGGCCCCCGAGGTAATTTGTTCCGGCCCTTCAGTAAGTGTGACCAAGAGATCAAAAATACATTTAGTTCAGTCGAAAAATGGCCGCTATAGTTATGAAGTGGCGTGCGTCTGTTCAATGCAGCACGAGCTACAGTTGAAGGCTGCGCAGAGAGTGGGTCACTTGATATTATGCGAGTGGCGCGAGCAGCCATAAACGTTTGTTTATGTTTGTAGAAAAGGCCTTTTGTACAATGCACTGATATCGTTACCAGGGATGCAACGATTAGCCGATTTCACAATTAACTGCGCTTTAATTCATCGCAGTTAATTAATCATGAAGGCTTCTTTACGCCGCATTTCTGTTGCACGGAACAAAACTGCTGCAATTGAACAAAGTTATGCCACCTATGCGCTAGTTTAAAGTTCCCAGCTTGTACACTGAGGCTAATACACACGTTCACTAGATTAACTATAGCTGTGGGCCGTTCCAATATCACGTCTTTTCCGCGTGCAATTTTGTTATTTCTAATGTAAGAATATATGCCAATATGAGCACGCAAGCGGAGCAATGCGCTCATGGCTTTCTGGGCGCACGCAGTAGAAAACATCTCACGGCTTTCAGTGCAGTGTAAACAAAAGATATGTTAGACGAATTATTATTAAAATGATCATGTATGTATGAACGCAGATGATAACAGTTAATCTAAATACTTGCCTAATATACAGTAAAGTTTAAATTTACAATAGACGTGATAACCGTGAAACCATGATTATTCTTCAGACTATAATCGTTCAACCAAAATCTATAATTGTTGCATCCATAATTGTTATGCAGTTCAAAACATTTGAATGAGTCTGAATGTAGAAGAAGCCTACTTAAGCAATGCACTGCTTTTGTTGTGCTCTGAAATACAACATTTAAATGTTTGCAAAAAAAAAAAAAAAAGCCTATTGTACAGTGCAGTGATATTAAGTAGTTTCAAAATACAATATATTAACATTTTAATGTAGAAAAATACAACGTGGGTGTCTTAAGGAGCAAAAATACAACATATGGGCTCTTATATGCAGTTGTGTCCTCACTCATATTGCAAGTCATATCTCTCTTTGGGATGCTTTTCATGAACTGGTCCCCATGACAAACTAATTGAATAGCCCTGCTCTAGAACATGCGTTAAGATGGAGCAGAGTCTAGTAGTACACTGATAGGCTACAGGCTCTAATTCGGTTCGAAATAGGTCAGTAATGACATCTAGATAACCGTTTTGCGATAATGAAAGCTGATTGTGTCGCATTGCAATGTTGCAAGTGAAATTACAACATCTAATACATATTTTTACTCCAAACTCACCTCAAAACTACAGTCGAGTGTTTGAAATAAATTCTTCTGTGAGACGATTCTATAGACATGTGTTTATCAGTCAAGCTGAATTAATGAAAACAGTTAAATCTTCTGTTTATTCAGCAACCTACATTTTCCCCAGGGGATTTCCTGGTGTTCTTCATGTGTCATAGATATATACACTAGATATCGCATAGGGACCCTGAGCATGCGTCAATAGCGCCGCCACATTGGTACAGTGCTTCTAGGACAAACGTCATTCAACCGCACTAGTCAAGACAGTGTGCCAATGTGAAGATGCTGGACTTTAGCGCTGTGTTTGCGTTGTAGTAACGAGCAAACAAAGAAAACAAAGCACAAAGGCAGAACATTTCATAGGTAAGATTTTGTTTTTTATGTTTTTGTATGTTATGAACTTTTGTGCTTAACAAGTCACGTTATTGATGATAATACAGTCTCTTGCTGCATTCACCATAAGGCAAAGTAGCACCAACTCGCACTAAATTCTAGACTTATGCTAGTTTTGTTGAATAAAATAAGCAAACTATGTTATGAAATATGACAAGAAGACGCTGCGGTGCCAGAAACTTGTATTATTGTCAGCTAAATGAACGAGTCGTTTATAACGGAGATTCATTCACAAACGGATCGCTCCCTCCGTCAGAATGAGAAGTGAAAGCAGGAGAGGGGGTGTGTTTCAGGACATGGATTAGATCAAATTAAACAGGGAAGGAGGGTAATGCATTTCCATGCACACAAACACTCACTTTTTGTTAGGAATGCCCATGCGGTCACATCCATCAATGTAGAAAAGTGATGTAAAAATATAATATTTCGTAATTGAAAAAAATATTTGCATACTGACCACCAGGGAAAACTCCCGATCATAGATATATGTGTATATGTGTATTTCTCTGGCTTTGGATGGCCACAGTCCTCCGCTTCACCTTGGTCCCGCATTCATTTCAAAGGAGCGCTACCCTGTACTAAAATGGCGGCTCTATTGACACATTCATTCTAATAGACAATAGCAGGGTAGGCGACATCTAGTGTATATATCTATGTTCATGTGTATTTGGAGGGGATTGTGGGTTTCTGCGAGAGCGCCCTCTGGCCTTCGGAGGATATTAGCCACAAATCAAATCGTGCTTTCTTAAGAAGATGTGCAGGACAATCACAGCATTGCTCAATCGCCCTAACAACAATAACCAAAGCATTGCAATGAGATTGTGATGCAATCTCTCATGCATTTTTACAGTTTCAGAAGAGATCTCAAATCCTTAAACTGAAGTCAAGTTTGCCAAGTTGCCATTTCACAACCAAAAACCCAAAAATCACAATAATAACACAACTATTTATCATCAAATTCTTTCCAAACTAATCTAGATTTGTGTAACCTCTTTACTTAGGATTCCCTGCCTCTTTCCTTCTCTCTCCATCACGTTCTAATCCATCCAGACTGCAGCCTCAGTACATGAGCGTTGCCAAATTGCTGCCAAGTCACTCTATCCACCCTCTTATTTCTCTCTATCCGTTCCCATCACTCTATATTTCATTTACTCATTTGGCAGATGACCTTCAACAGTGGACAGAAGTGTACTGGACTACTTCCTAATGAACTGACATTCTCCATGGAGCTGCAGCTCTTTCTTTCTTTCATCTTCACTGACTGCTTGCTTTCCTCCCCACTGCTAGTAAGCTGAGTCTGTTTAATCTCCGCTCTACAACTGAGGTGATCTGCGTTTCCTTAAATCAATAGCCAACTAATGTCGCAAGTTCCATGGTTAACAGCATAGTTCAGCGAACACAGTTTCCCAAACACATTGCAAACAGTGTCACAAAATTGTATGGTTTGAACTGCCGCTTTTGCCTTGGAGCTAGAAGCATAGTTTACTAATGACTTAAAGCTCCCGTGAAGTGCTTTGAAATGTGCATTTTTTTATTCGATGGTTGGCTTAATCTCAATTGAAACATGAAGACAGGGCGGGGCATATAGTAGCTCCTCCCCTACTATATGCCCCATACTAAAAAAACAGCCAATGGGGTTTTGTTTTTAGTAGATACTATACAGACACAGATACAAGATACAGATACTAGAGAGAATTTGATTGGTCAGAACACTGATGAGAAACTGATGTAGGTGATGTCAAAAAAAATCATTGATCTATTTAGGTAGAAGTGACAAACTGCAAGCTTTGGATGTTTCTATCTTCTTAATATGATTTCTGTAATTGTTTTGGAACATACTAGATTGTAGATATCCTTAGACTAACATACTGATATTTACAGCTATAATAACTTCATTTTAATTTCACGGGACTAGGGCTGAACAATCTATTGTTTGAGCATTGATATCGCAATATGTGTACCGCACTAGTCACATCGCAGGGTTAGATTATGTATTAAAGATTAAAAGATATTTAACACATAAAACCAAAATATAAGAAAAAGAGAAAAAAAAATTATAATAAATAAATAAAATCAATAAGGGAAAAGAATAGAAATATTAATAAAAATAACATGAAATTACATAAATTTCATAATACATGAAATTATATTTATATCACAATATATGTTGCAACAAAACAAAATATCGCAATTTCAGATTTTTCCAGTATTGTGCAGCCCTACACTTAAAAAGATCTCGACTAAATTGATTAAATTTGCAAGCTAGCATGCAGTACAATTTCTATTTTTTATGCCAAACGTAAGACATATTACTAAAGTATTACTAAATGTTACTCAGCACCATAGCTTGTTAAGTGCACAGCAACATGTTTTGATCTGATCAATCATCAACCCAGTTTAAATCTATCCTCTGTTAAACTTAACCCCCTCCCAATAACATATCAACATATCACCATTAGCATAATTAAGTATATCAAAGGAATATCAACATAGCTGCAATCATTTTTAAATTTATAAACACACACACACACGCACACACACACACACACACACATATATATATATATATATATATATATTACTGATTCCAGCGTTATGGATGTGACATTTGGAGTAAAAAAATGAAATATATATACTCAGAGAAAGTATATGTTACCAGTATATTGAAATATCTGTTTATATTTTTCTTACCCCTTAACCATGGAGTTCAGGCATCAAAAAAATATCAGTCTATTCATGTGTTTTATATTTAAAATGACAGCAAAATGAATGCGTTACGGACGTGACAAAAAAAGACATGCATTTTTGTGAGTTGACATGCTTTGTGGAAATTCTGTGAATAAAAATGCAGAAGGCAAAAAATATTATAACAGTCAAAAGGAAAGGGTTGGCTCTGCATGGAACATATATAATTTGTTTCATTTAGTTTTTCATTTTTGTCTTAATGAGGAAAAACTGTCGTTACGGATGTGACTTCTCTTCGTTACGGACGTGACCGCTCTTTGTTACGGGCGTGACTGCTCTAGACACTTGACACGTTCTGAAAATCAGACAAATGCTTTCAAAACTTTAACAAAGACCTATTTGTGGATATCTGTTGGTCATGTAAACCAACAAACTTTGACCTCTGAGACTTCTGAATGGTAAGGTTGCACAATTAATCAAACTTAAATAGATATCATCTTGTTATATTTAATTCATTAGGGCATGTGTTGTTAAAGGTTAACGCGCGTTCAAATGTTCAAAACTCAATTCGGAAACAATGTTGCATGCTAACATGGTGCTTATTTATTATTATGAATGATATAGAATTGCTAATAAACATAATATTAGCTACATAATATTACAGCTATAATATGTTTATCGAGCTCCTGATGTCAGTGTTTCCAGACGAACTTGAATCATTGCTGGATTGTAAGTGCGCAAGACCGTGCTGCGTGGAGAATAGTATCAACATCTAGTTGTGTTACAGTTATAGCAATATTATATTTGATTACAAAGTTAATTCTAGTTAATGTGTTAGTCGATGGAATAAATAGTTTCATTTGTCCTCTCTATGCGCTTGCTTTCGTTTTCTCGTCGGCAGTCATGTCAGGTTGCAAAGAGTCCACAGAAGAAAAGAAGAAAAGTTTTGCGTAGGCTATGTTAAACAAGAATAGAAAAAAGAGCCATTGGTTATTGGCGTGTACGATATATAATGTTTATCTTTTATAGGCTATAGTTTATAACCGATTGTGTAAAAATATTGAATGAAATATTTACAGCTGATCCTATCGATTTTCTAACAAATATACTCCTATAATGTAGTTAAAGCTTAGATTAATATCAAGATTTTATTTTTATTTTGCCGTCTGTAATATGATTTTAATAAGCACTCAAGCGCAATTGCCGGGTGCTGGAAATCTTTGAAAATGTTTTAATTTTAAAGGAGGCTATAGCATATTTTCAAGGTTTGAAAAGTGCTGAAGATTTTGGATAAAGTGCTTGGAAAATGAAGTGTCGCTTTAATAATTTATGTTTATAAATAGTTATTTAATAAATAAAATAAAAACATATTATGCTTTGCATGAAACGAAAGCTGCGCTGGAGCCTGTGCATGTGCATGTGCCTGCAGCGTGACCTGCGCATGAACCACAAACACCGCTCTTTTAAATGTGTGTGTGTGTGTGTATTGTGCGCATTTTGAGTAGTGGAAAAAAGACCAAATGCATGGAGGTTATTGTAGCATGAGCACTGGACTGAAGATATATTAAGAGGATATTAAGCGAGCCTCAAATCTGAGAGAGCCTCGTGCAAGTGTGCAGAAATAATTTGCAGATTTAACAGTATGGGAGATTGCGTTGGGCTTACGCAGAATGCTTCTGCGTGAAGTGTTCAGGTACGAAATCTTTTATTTAATGTTTGCATTTGCTTTTTCGCACTTATCCGCGACATGATTTGTGTTGAACCCCCTGTTTTTTTTATATTTTTTAGTTATGCACCAGATTTCCCCTCGTAAAGATTTCGTACAATGTAGCCGCGATCATGATAGTGCCGATGAAACACTTTTTGACAGGATAAATGCTGTCTTTGCAATTTCTCAAGAAAATAATGTCGAACAAAATCACAGCTACATACATATAAAATAACCAGCCTTTATATTTAATGTATTTAAACTGTATATTTCCCTGCCAGACAAACGAAATCTTATTTTATACGGAACGGGAAAAAAACGCAGAGTTTATATATTATTTATATACATTTCACATATTTCTCTTGGAAAAAATATCTTCTTGAAATGAATTTCGTTTGCTATAAATTGTATCTTAATTATTGGATTTATTATTTGATAGTCAGTTATCTACCAAATAAACAAGAAGTGCTTCAACACAAGGTCCGCTATGCTGCATCGCCAAAACACCAAGATTATGCGCCAAGATTATGGCAATATGTAACATATTTATAAATCGTTATGTTCTCTTTATTAAACATTTATTTATGAAATATTACTAAAGTGGTTTGTTTAACTGAAATGTTCAATTCTTGATATAACATATTTTGGATATTTTGTAATGTAAGTCAGTAATTGTAATGCAGCATCATTATGAACAAATATGCGCTATAGTCATTTGCTTATAATAGGGAGTTTAAAATGATCACGTCCGTAACGCAAAATTATGGTTGTTTAGAACAAAGACCTGAGATGAATTGTTAATCATAATGAGCATGGACATATTTTGACTTTGTATGTATAGTTTCGTTTTATTTGTGCTAATATTTATTACACAATATAAACTTTTTCATTAAATCGTTACGGACGTGACACGTGATCGAAGCTGCGCGATGTCTTAAATATGTAGCTCATAAATTAAAAAGACAGCGATGTTATGAAAAAGTGAGGGTAATTATTTATACTACAGACCCCAATCCTTCTGCAGAATGCTTACTGTTAAAATAAAACATGGAAAAAGTCTGTCTTTAACCTCTTTTTTGAAAGCATGCAATGTGGTTTGATGAAACAGAAATTTCCAATTGGCACTATCCTCATAATTCATGGATAAACAAAGCAATTTCCTTAAAAATTCGACAAGAGCACATCATAACAATAAAATACAGACCTTAATGAGCTAATTTAAATTAATTTTGTAATTTTGGTCAAAAGTTTATTTTTTCATGATAAGGTTGACATTTTCATGGAATCAGCCATATATATATATATATATATATATATATATATATATACATATATATATATATATATATACATACACACACACAGTTGAAGTCAGAATTATTAGCTCCCCTTTGAATTTTTTCTTCTTTTTTAAATATTTCCCAAATTATATTTAATAGAGCAAGGGAATTTTCACAGTATATCTGATAATATTTTTTCTTCTTGGGAAAGTCTTATTTGTTTTATTTCAGCTAGAATAAAAGCAGTTTTAATAAAAAGATCAAAATTATTAGCCCCTTTAAGCTATATATTTTTTCGAATATCTATATCTATATATTTCGAGTCTACAGAACAAACCATAGTTATACAATAACTTGCCTAATTACCCTAACCTGCCCAGTTAACGTAATTAACCTAGTTAAGCCTTTAAATGTCACTTTAAGCTGTATAGAAGTGTCTTAAAAAATATCTAGTCAAATATTATTTACTGTCATCATGGCAAAGATAAAATAAATCAGTTATTAGAAATGAGTTATTAAACCTATTATGTTTAGAAATGTGTTGAAAAAATCTTCTCTTCTAATAATTCAGGGGGGCTAATAATTTTGACTTCAACTGTATATATATATATATATATATATATATATATATATATATATATATATATATATATATATATATATGTATATATACAGACACTTCCTTCAGCTCCTAAAGCTACGGCCACCCCTGGGTAAACTCTGGCCACCCCTGTGGCCACCCCAATATGATTTTGCTGTTGACATTATCAATTTAAATGTACTTATGTAAATTCCCAATATTTCAATAAATAAAATGCAGCCACTAAATTATTGTTGGTGCCACTGACGTAGCTGATTCACTGCTCTCCCCCTCAGCGCTGGTTCAACGCTGGTGAAAGCAAACTGACGCATGCGCGCAGAAAACCATTCCCGTGCGCCTCACGCACTCCTGTGAGAATCCCGGTTGTTTGCATGCATTCCGATAAAATACGCGCCACTCATGCGCCGTGAAACAGTAGTAACAGCCTTTTGTGCAGAGGTGTCGGCAAGCATCGAGTTTTGCAAGTCGACTAAATTAAAGTTTATATAATATGATGATGTAGTAACTTTCACTAAGCATGGCTTTAAAGCAGAAAGGAGGGATAAAGAGTCAGGGAGGTAAAACTTCATTACATTATGTTGTGTATGGGATGGTTCGCCCATGGTGTCATTTAAACTAGAACCACCACTGCCCTCCCCGATCGTCGTTGACAGCATACACACACCTTCAATAGACAGCAATGGCAATATAATATTTACCTTAAGGTACATCAATAGAAGAAGTTGCATTAATAATATTGTGGCTTAAAAAGGAATATGGATAAATTATATTATTAGGGTCTGTATAGTGAATGTGTGTGTAGTAATGCCTTTTGTTCAGTTTGTTCATTTGTTTGTTTTATTAATTAATTCATGAATCTTCATGAATTTTAGACTTGGCATATACCATATTCTGTGCAATAAAAGTATGTAAAAAATAACTAAAATTTTTTTTTGTGTGCCACCCCAAGATTTGCTGCGGCCTCTTCTGGCCACCTCTAAGAAAATTTTCTGGGGGCGCCACTGTACCTAGGTAGGCGTCCAGGAGGCATCCAAAACA
>LR812539.1:16385645-16470645 GCA_903798195.1 Danio kyathit | reverse complement strand
AGGCTCTATTATTAGGGATAGTGAATGGTGTCTTGGCTGCTTTCTAGGTTGCGGCTATAGTAGAGATGTTGCCAGATGGGAAATAACAGGCGATGAGTGGCGCTTGCTTAGTCTTTCCATCTAATATGGAGCTTAAAGGAACACTACACTTTTTTTGGAAAATAGGTTAATTTTACAACTCAATTTTTCAATTAAATGCTTGATATTCATCATTTTTTAATTTATTCATTGCCGATCTCCGGGTCTGGCAGGAGCACTTTTAGCTTAGCTTAGCATAGATAATTTAATCAGATTAGACCATTAGCATTTCAACTGAGTAGTAATCAAATGTAAAAATATTGTAAATATATTGTAAAAGGTATATAGTGTTGTTAATAAAAACTATAAATAACTTTATTAAATTATTTTATACTATAATTTTTTTTAATTTTTAAATATATATGCATGTTATATAAACATACATAACTATTCAGTATATACACATTTGACATTACGTTTTTATTTATTTCATACAATTAAATAATATAAAAAAAATTCTTTACCCTTTTTGAATCCATTCAGCCGATCTCCAGGTCTGGCGGGAGCAATTTTAGCTTAGCTTAGCATAGATCATTGAATCGGATTAGACCATTAGCATCTCGACTGAGTAGTAATTAAATTTAAAAATATTGTAAATATTTTGTGAACAGTATAGTGTTGTTCATAAAAAAACTAGAATAACTTTATTAAATGTTCATTTATTCATTCATTCATTCATTTTCTTGTCGGCTTTGTCCCTTGCGGGGTCGCCACAGCAGAATGAACCGCCAACTTATCCAGCACGATTTTATGCAGCGGATGCCCTTCCAGCCGCAACCCATCTCTGGGAACTTCCACACACACATTCACACTCATACACTATGGACAATTTAGCTTACCCAATTCACCTGTACTGCATGTCTTTGGACTGTGGGGGAAACCGGAGCACCCGGAGGAAACCCACGCGAACCCAGGGAGAACATGCAAACTCCACACAGAAACGCCAACTGACCCAGCCCAGCCGAGGTTCGAACCTGCGACCCAGCGACGTTCTTGCTGTGAGGCAACAGCACTACCTACTGCGCCACTGGGTTGCTTTATTAAATGTTTTATTACTATAATTTTTTATTATTAAATATACGTATATGCATGTTATATAAACATACATAACTATACAATATATACACATTTGATCTTACATTTTATTTATCTCATAAAATTAAATTATATAATTATGAAATAATTTGCCATTTTTTAATCCATTCAGCTGATCTCCGAGTCTTGCGGGAGCAGATTTAGCTTAGCTTAGCATAGATCATTAAATTGAATTAGACCATTAGCATCTTGACTGAGTAGTAATCAAATGTAAAAAAAAATGTAAATATATTGTAAAAGGTACATAGTGTTGTTAATAAAAATTATGAATAACTTTATTAAATTATTTAATACTATTATTTTCTATTATTGACTATATATGCATGTTATATAAACATACATAAATATACAATATATACAAATTTGATCTTACATTTTATTTATCTCATAAAATTAAATTATATAATTATGAAATAATTTGCCATTTTTGAATCCATTCAGCTGATCTCCGGGTCTTGCGGGAGCAGATTTAGCTTAGCTTAGCATAGATCATTGAATCAGATTGGACCATTAGCGTCTCGACTGAGTAGTAATCAAATATAAAAATAAAACCCTGCATAGTCTTTACAGAATGAGTTAAAGGTCCTTTGATTCTTATTAAATTTGCTATAGTTACTTTAATGATCAGTGAATTATTGTTTATATATTTATTTGGTTACACTTTAGTTTGATGGTCCGTTTGTTGAATTTAAGTTACATTGCATCTACATGCCAACTAATTATTAGATTATAAGTAGACTGTTAGGTTGGGGTTAGGGTTAGGGTTAGACATGTACTTGCAAAGTTTCTTATAGTCAGTTAAATGTCTGTTGAAGGAGCAGTATCAACAGATATTAAGCAGACAGTCTACTAATACTCAAATGGACCATCAAAATAAAGTGTTACCATAACTTACAGTGTCGCTTTAAAACTGATGCACTGATCACAGTCAGTTACCTTTCTAAAGGTGTGGTCACACTGCATTTTTTGCTCTGTTAACCTCCATTTGTATGCATGTGAATGTGTGAGAGCAGAAATGTAAGCTTGCGTGAAGCTGTTTTGCATATTGCAGCATTACAATGTTTTTGCATTAAAGGGGAGCAGAGTACATATTTTTACATTTCAGATGTGTGAAATCTTGAACATGTGCATTGTGTGATGCAGTATAACAACTGTTGCAAAGAAATTAAGAGTGTTAGTGTAGCTGCAGCTTTACTGTTTATGTTGACTGTGTTTGAATAAAAACATATCAGACTCATTTTAGTGTGTGTATGTGTTTGTCAATTTAAATGCATGCCCGAAACCCAAAGGAGCTTGTATTTTTCATTTTGTTCCTCCTCAGATTTCTTGAACAGAAGCCAGAAAAAACATGATTTTGGTTAGAGCTGTGGTAAAAAAATTGTTTGAGAAATTTTGTTTTTAACAGCAGATGGCGCTGTATACTTTACAAGAGTGTTCATCGTGGGCTGTGACTTCGAAATTTTGTCTTATGGTGCTGCGAAATGGGGCGGGATAAAACAAGATCATTAGACATTTACATTTCTGCACAGAGAGGGGACACTTTGATCCTCTATTGATTATGCAATCATGTGAGGCAATTTTGCAGCTCACCAAGCTTGAATTTTGAACTATATGCGAAACTTGTCACACCAGCTTGTGTTACCAGTCTGCCATATTCGAATGCGCATGAATGGCATCTATAAAGCAAAAAGCGAAGTGTGACCATGGCTTCAGTCAAACACTCAAGCACTCTTCCTTGTGAGCATTTTAGTGTACGGTTAAAACTAAGAGAGCCGTCTGCTGTTAAAAACTAACCTAGAGCCCCATCGGCTGTTAAAAACTAACATAGAGCAACGTCTGCTGTTAAAAACAAGCCTAGGGCTCTATCTGCTGTTAAAAATATAGCCTAGAATGCCATCCGGTGTTAAAAACGAGCTTAGAGCGTCATCTGCTGTGAAATATCTAGCCTAGAATGCTACTCATTGTTAAAAACTAGCCCAGAGCGCCATCTGTTGTTAAAAAAATCATCATAGATTTCCATCTGCTTTTAAAAACTAGCTTAGATCGCCATCTACTGTAAAAGACAAGCCTAGAGCCATCTGCTTATAAAAACTAGCCTAGAATGCCATCTGGTGTTAAAAACTAGCTCGGAGCGCCATCTGCTGTTAAAAACTAGTCTCGATCGCCATCTATGGTCAAAGACAAGCCTAGAGCGACATCTGTTTTAAAAAAACTAGCCTAGAGCATCATCTGCATTCAAAAAGCTAGCCTAGAACGCCATCCGCTTTATAAAACTACAAAACAGCAGCATCTGCTGTTAAAAAAACTAGCCTAGAGTGCCATCTGCTGTTAAAGACAAGCCTAGAGCAACATCTGCTTTTAAAAACTAGCTAGAGCACCATCTGCTGTTAAAAATCTAGCCTACAACGCCATCTGCTGTTAAAAACAAGTCTAGAGCTTTGTCAGCTGTTAAAAACTGTTGCAGCAATGTTGTCTGCTGTAAAAAAAACTAGCCTAGAGCAAAAACTGCAGTCAAAAAAAACTAGCCTAGAGTGCCATCTGCTGTTAAAAACAAGCCTAGAGTGCCATCTGCTGTTAAAAACTATCCTAGATCGCCATCTGCTGTTAAAAACAAGCCTAGAGTGCCATCTGCTGTTAAAAACTATCCTAGATTGCCATCTGCTGTTAAAAACAAGCCTAGAGCGCCATCTGCTGTTAAAAACAAGCCTAGAGCGCCATCTGCTGTTAAAAACAAGCCTAGAGCGCCATCTGCTGTTAAAAACTAGCCTATAGCGCCTATTGATGTTTAAAAACAAGCCTAGAGCGCCATCTGCTGTTAAAAACCAGCTTAGAGCGCCATCTGCTCTTAAAAACCAGCTTAGAGCGCCATCTACTGTTAAAAACAAGCCTAGAGCGCCATCTGCTGTTAAAAACCAGCTTAGAGCGCCATCTGCTCTTAAAAACCAGCTTAGAGCGCCATCTGCTGTTAAAAACAAGCCTAGAGCGCAATCTGCTGTTAAAAACTAGCCTAGATCGCCATCTGCTGTTAAAAACAAGCCTAGACGCCATCTGCTGTTAAAAACTAGCCTATAGCGCCTATTGATGTTTAAAAACAAGCCTGGAGCGCCATCTGCTGTTAAAAACCAGCTTAGAGCGCCATCTGCTCTTAAAAACCAGCTTAGAGCGCCATCTGCTCTTAAAAACCAGCTTAGAGCGCCATCTGCTGTTAAAAACCAGCTTAGAGCGCCATCTGCTCTTAAAAACCAGCTTAGAGCGCCATCTGCTCTTAAAAACCAGCTTAGAGCGCCATCTGCTGTTAAAAACTAGCCTAGAGCACCCTCTGCAGTTAAAAACTAACCTAGAGCACCATCTGGTGTTCGAATCTGAAACGGATCTGAATTGATTCAAGAGAGAATAGTGATTTTGAAAATCTCTGAACGCTTTTTTCAGTACAGCTCAAAAATGAAACAAAAATTCCATCAACTCCACAGTCTTGTCATTAGACAATCCTTGAGAGAACAAATTGTGTTCATTTGCCTATGGAAGAAACGGCTCTGTATGTATTTCCAATTAAAAACAACATAAGCACCTATGGATATATCTTGCAATTTTTTTTATTTAATTAAGCTCACAATCTCATGAAATTACAATGTCACATACAAAGTCACAAGTTGTTACAATGTCACAAACAAAAATTAATATTGTTTTTAAAGATGTTTTACTGGTAAACATACACTGTAAACTGGTAAAAATACACTACTGTTTAAAAAATAGTTGCAATTTAGCATCTATGATGTATCTGTTATTATCTATCTGTTTTTATCCATCTGCTGTGCTTATCACCATATTTTCCCCTTCATTCGAAAGACCTGCCGATCAATTAAAATATTGGCAAATGCATATTTCATGCACTGTATTGTGTCCTTTATATTGGACAGTATATGAAAGAATTGAATCGATCCAGCTTTCCCGTAGCTGCATTGTTAATGGCTCATTGTGTAATGAGGACATACAGAATAATACAGCACATCAATAAAAGCGGGAAGCTTGAAGCATATCTACAGCACCAAGTTTAATCTTACATACACTGTACAGTGTATAATTCATAAACAACAGAGTCGGAATAAAATAAAATATATATAAAAAATTAAAAACAAAATAGGCACAGAATTTAGGCTTTGCATTTCTGTTTTCCAGCTGCTTGCCGCTAATGAATGCACACAGAGAAAAGCTGTTTTAACAGAAGCCAGCAGTTTGTGTTGTTGTTTTATTCCATGTTCTTGTGTTACATCCAAGAATCGATCCACTCTTGCCTCGGACCATAAATAAGTTCTGTTTAGCATTGAAATATGAGGCCTTGGGCATGATAGGTTTCAGTGTTTGTTTTAGAAAGCTTCCATACAAAGCCGGTTTTAAAATAACATACCATGTAAGCTGCTAATGTAACACGGGCCTTTTGTCTCGTGTTATCGATAGGTTGGGAAAGTGTCCGCGCTGATTCTCTCATTAGAAAGTCACCATTAGAACATAAAATCTAAATTTGCTCTGTATACCTATAAGACATTATAGTTGTAATAATAATAATAATAATAGTAATAATAATAATAATAGGCGACATATTGGCTCAGTGGTTAGCACTGTCGCCTCAAAGCAAGATGGTTGCTGATTCGAGTATTTGTGGAGTTTGTATGTTCTCACCGTGTTTGCTTGGGTTTCCTAAGGGTGCTCCGGTTTTCCCCACAGTCCAAAGATATGCGGTATAGGGGAATTAGATAAACTAAATTGGCCGTAGTGTGTGTGTGTAAATGAGTGTGTATGAATGTTTCCCAATACTGGGTTGCAACTGTAAGGGCATCCACTGCGTAAAATATATGCTGGATAAGTTGGCGGTTCATTCCACTGTGGCGACCCCTGATTAATAAAGGTAATAAGCTGAAGGAAAATGAATGAACGAATATGAATGAATGTTTTTGAAGGGAATATATTTTAAAATGTAATTCATTCCACTGATGCTAAGCTGATTTTTCAGCATCATTACTCCAGTCTTCAATCTCATGATCATTCAGAAATCATTCTTTTCAAATAAATATAATGGTTTGCTTCTTTTTTTTTTTAAATTTCGATCATTTGAAAAAATGATCAATGAAAAAATTGCTTCATATTTTAGTGGAAACCGTGGTACATTTGACTTTTTACTTTTTAGGATTTTTATAAATAGAAATATAGTTAAAAATATAATATAAATATAAAATATATAAAATATAAAAATAATTTACAAATAAATATAATAAATAAAAAAGTAAAGAGATAAATGAATAGATATAATAAATATAATCTATATACTACAAATTAATTTATTTTGTCCTTGATTAATAAAAGTATTCTAAAAGAGAGAAACATATTTTGAAAAACAGTTTTTTTGTATTATGCTTTCAATATTGTAATAATAATAATAATAATAATAATAATAATAATAATAATAATCATTTTTATTAGCATTTTTATTGAAGAAATGCAGCCTTTTTATATTTACTTTTTATTTTTAAATATACATATTATTATTATTAATATTATAATTAATATCGCATGAGTAGCAGTGCGATGTGGCTGTATATCGGCATGATGTGTGTGTGTGTGTGTGTGTGTGTGTCTTACAATATGCTAAGTATGACAGCTTAATGGATTATGAATCTGAATTATACATTTGCCAATATTTTGTACATTTTCCTTTCTTTTATTTTATTTTAAATCATTCATGACAGATGAGGCAGTAAGAAGAGGCCAGGAGTGAATTAAGCGAGCTGTTCTGCGCTTGTTCAGGCCTCTGTGCCACAGCTCAGATTAAAAGAGCAGAGGAGTTGAGGTTATCACGCTTCTGAGACTAAAATAGAGCCGCTGCAGCCCAGACCGGCCCAGCCCAGACCGAGCTGCCACCTTCAGGGAGGATGAGCCACTTCGGGCACGGAAATATGGAGAAATCAGGCAGCAGAAATCTTTTCTCATTTCTGTTCCACATCAGCACTCACTCCAAAGTGCAGCACGTGTTTCTACACACTCATGAGAGTTTATGTGCCTCCACGACATATATGGTTATATACACAAATTACATATATGGCATGTAAGTTCATATTTGGATTCGTAAAAAAATTCTAAATATGTTTATAAAATATATCAACATTTATATCAAAATATTGCAAAAATAGAATTATAATCATTGGAATTGCAAATATGTTTGTATATGTTCAAATATATTTGCTGTATTTTTATATGTGTGTTTGTATATGGCCGTATTTTAACATATATGAATGAACGTGTATATATATTTGTATCTATATAATTGTATCTAATATATTTGAATGTTTAAATAATTGTAAATCCAATGACTGAGAATATATATACTTAAATGTCCATGTGTGCAAGATTTTGACAAAAAATACATATTTTATATATGTGAAATCCAAATATTATCTTGTTTGTCATATGTCATTTGCATATATTGCCGTTTATACAACAGTTTTGTCTGGTTCTCGAATCTCATTGGCTGATAGCCATGCAATATTCTGAAATAACAGCACTCGTGAAGCCTCTTCACCCTTGTGTATTACTCCGCCCACATGGAGTGACAGCAGATCAATAAACCCAATAAACGTTTGACAAATATTGCAGCAGTTGGACAACAAAATCTAAACGAGAATGTAGTTTAGATGGCAACTATGCAGTTAATTTATAAGGATAATGTCTATTTTAAATATTTTGGAAATTCAACGTGCCATTAGCCTGTCATTGAGCAAAGCAAAGAGGGTTGACGTTCCACCACAAGATGGTGACAGAGACCACATAGTAAGTCCTTAGGGGAGAAAAACTTTAAATTTTTAAATTACATCTGATCAAATCATTATAACTGGTAACTGGTAAGTGACACTCTAAGTTGATCTCTCTCATTTGTATGTTGTAGTGTTGTATTTATACCACATTAATCTGGTAGTGTTTGCTTTGCTTAGGCTTTTTTGGGGATAATTATTGTGATCTCCCGATTGCAACAGAAAAATAGTGGGAAATCTCTGTAGTCTGATGGCATTTCATGCCATTAAGCCTTATAATTTAAAAATGTCAGCAAAATCACCTGTTTTATCATCACTTTAGACATTATGCTAGAGAATCATTCAAACACTAGCTCTAAAGTGACGTTGGTGGAAGTAGCAACAGTTTCTGCTGTCCTGACGGTCAGCTGCAGATGTGAATCAATGGCTTAAGAAAGTTCCTCATACAAAAGGATTTTTGAGACACTCCATGTTTGATTTTTTTTTATATATACACGATTTTAACGTCAAACTGTTGTATAAATGCAATATCACACTCTTAGCAGTGCGATATGTTTGTATATCATCACTGGTTGTGGCACTAAGGTAATCAGCCTGTGGCCTTGAGCCAACGCACACCTCCCACCAGTGCCGATATATAGCCCTATCGCACTGCTACTCGTGTGATTTCGCTCATATATCAGATTTCTAAACAGGACAATGACAAAACAAATCAAAGAGCGAGAAAAAAATGTAGTCACTGTTTTGAATGATTGTCAGGAAGTTAGTATAAAGTTGTTAATGTATTCTGAGTGGTTGCTAGGGCATTACAATGCAGTTACTTAGTGGGGTCTTTTATTCTTAGGTGTAATTGGAGGTTCAAGTGAATTACTAGGATGTTGCTAGGGAATTCAATGTTGTTGCAAGGTTGTTGCAATAGGTGATGTCTGTTGGTTACATATCTAAATGATTGCTACTGTAGAGCACAGCTGTCTGGTTGCTATGGTAATCAAAGCAGTTGCTAGGGGAATACAACATTGTTTCTTAGGTGTTCTAGAGCATTCGTTTGCAGCTGCTAATGCCTTAATGGTGTGTAGCATCTCAATGTAATAACTGCTTATTATGTAAGATAATGTAATAATTATGCACATAATGTAATAATTACTACATTATTGTTGTAATGAAAGGCTCATAATCTTAAAGGTTCATAATCATCTTCTCAAAATGTTTAAATATTAAGCTCATAATGTAATAATTATTACATTATGAGAAATGTATTACATTAAAACTCACCACAAAATAAACTGTTACATTATCATACTTGTAATAGGCCATTTAAACATTAAAACATTTAAATGTCTACCTGTAAAAAGCAGCAGATTTGAATATGCATGATATAATAATAATAATAATATCTAGAAATGTACATTTTATGAAGAAAATGTGAATGGCACGACATCAATATCTCTGCTTCAGAACAGGCCAATCAGGAGGACCGGGAGAATTCCCAGTGGGCCAGTCCATTTTTTGGCCACAAGGGCCGGTGTCCCTAGTTGCTTGCACTCTCAACAGTTGCACTTTTTTTATTTATTACTTTATTTGACCATAGCCTCACTCTTTTTATTCATTATTTTTCATCTATTTTTACTCTTTTTATTTATTTTCTCGCAGCCCCGTGAGCAAAATGTAGCCTGCAGGTTTATGATGATGTAACTATCATTCGACCCCAAACAGCGGCACCGTAGTGAATATAAGAATTTGAATTTTTAATATTAATGAATATTACACCTGCTCAATGAAAATCAGATGATTCACTACATTAATAAATCTGACATAACTTGATCAGAAATCTAAAAAGGGGAGAAAAAGATTAAGCCATCAATAGAAAGTAATACTGTGGTTAAAAGAGTCTTGCAGATTATAGTGCAATACTTATTTTTTATTCCAAATGCACCAGCGTAACTGTGCAATTGTGGTCCAGTGGTCAGTATGTTGCGTTACTATGCCACCAACCCGAGTTCGAACCTCACCTAAGTAGATTTTTTTTTTTTTTTCATTTTTAGTGTTAAGACATCTAATACTGTTTGGGTTACTTATGTAGGTGTACATATTTTATTTTTATTTTTTGTGTGACCACCGTTACAAAGGACTGGATATCTATAAAGAATTTTGCACAGAATATATATTCAGATATTGCAGGAAAGGACATTGTGATGTTTTAAAGAATAGTGTTGGAGATTTAGCTACCCTTTAATGTTCTCATATTTATGAAAAACATTTGAAGTTCTAAAGCAGCTGTTTCCTTGAAAAAGACGTGATAATGTCATTAGAAACTGAATTGGAAACGACTTTATTTTAATATAGTCAGTCGTGAACTGAGGTGGGCCGGTCTAAGGCTTGAAACTCCAAGGCTGAAAAGGAGTCCCACTCCGGCCCTGCTTCAGAATATTATAGAAACATTGGGATTAAAAATTTTGACTCACGGTAGCAGTGGCTAGCTATATGCTAAAAACAATGAACTAAGTGCTATAATATGCTATATTTTCATACAGTGGAAATTAGCATCACATTGCTACATCTAGTAACATTCAAGTCAAATGCTACAACATTTACAGTCATACTAAAAATGCCTTAACTTTTATGTTCACCTGATTAGTTACATGCTACAGTGTTGCTACAGGATATGGTTTCAATGTTGCTCCTGTGAGATGGACTGTTATGGCCCATTTCTATTGAGTGGTACAGTATGATACGGTACAGTACGCTTTTATGGGTGTTTCCACTGTCAAATGTCCCGTTTCCACTGAGTGGTATGGTACAGTATGGTTCGGATCGGTACGCTTTTAATCGCAGTTTCCACTGTCAAAAGGTACCAAAAAGCAAACTTACCGTACCACTTTTTTGGATTATAAGTCCGTCTAAATCGCGAGCGGTTTCACTTTTTCGAGAGAGCTCCTGTGAGTGTCTGTATTCGAAATAACAAACTTTTTGAGCTGATGATAATAATGTGCGCATGATTATTGAAGCGCTGCTGACATCCGAGCCCTTCAGAAACGGACAAAAGTGAGAGTGAATCGCAAAAAAACTAAGGAGCAAATGATTCTTTCAGCAACCTAAAACATGAACAAACTGCCATGTTTAACTATTATCATCCCCTTTTGGACTATTATGAACTCTCTAACAGAAGTTACATGTGCTGGTGAAGAATAAAGATGCAGATGAGAGGTTTGCACTGACTGTAAGCTATGTGTTGCGAGTTGTTTCTGAACCCAAATAAGGACTAAACGTATGCTGTGTGTAGTTTTTCTGTAATTGGTAACATATCGGAGAGTGTAAGGGTCTGTATGTGTTCATATATGTTGCATTTATTTATTTACTTTTTATAATTGCAGACGTTACAGTAGGCTATTTCACATTATCATTGGTCTGCATGAACATGAGTAATGAACATGTACACACAAGTATTTATGTGTATGAAGCATCTGTTTTGTGAGAAGTGCTTCTCATATGATTTGTGAACGACCCGTACAACTTTACTTTGACATTTCCTTGAGCAAGAATGACGTTGACTGAATCTTTCTGTCGCACACCACGCACATCAAAAGGGTACCATTGGTACCCTTTAAGCTGGATTTATACTTTCGCCTGATGCCGCATCGCGCACCTCCGCAGACTGCGTGCGCACCTCGCGAAACGGACGAGGATTTTATAATTTCCGCGTTCGCCGATGTGATATTCTTTAAAACGACAGGGGGCGGTCAAAAGGAACTGATCGTAAAGTCAGGTGGATAAACAGAGAAGTAGGAAATTTCCGGAACTACGTCATATCATTAATATCATTCAATATTTTTAAACTAATTATTTTTTATTGATTTTATAAATTATTTTAATGATTATAAAGATATTTATACCCATTCAAGATTTTTTTTTATTTTTTTATCAAACTTTGATGCATCACTTGCTTTTGTTCATATCTCGGACAATTTTACCTATTAAAGTTAAAATATCAATGACAACAGAATGTGGGTTGCTCTACAAATATATTTTTTATCACGGCAAGAATAAAAGCTAAATAAAAGCACACTTAAAAATACAGATGTTTTTTAGATTTAGTTTCTGTCCTATACTTATGCTAAAAAGGCAATAATGGTCCAACATTCCTGACCATTATCACCAATAAAGCCAAGAAAAACAGGGCATCAGTATATCGTAAACTGATTTCACTGGTTCAAATATTCCTTTCCAGTTATCAAATAAATAATTTGTTAATTAATTTTAGTTTTGTACCTAATAAATTGTTTTAAAATCTAAATTCTAATATATACATCAGTGTAAAACCTATAAATAGTGGAAAAACACATTTTTGTAATTGTGTACATGGATCTCCACATTTGCCATGGCCTCTTTTGGCTTTAACAAACTTATCCCTCAGGTTTTTCAAAACTTTTTAACAAAAACTTTCCTCCTTTCCCACGGCTGTTGCTATTTTTAGCCAAGAATTATTGATCATCAGGTTATCTCTAGAATCACGGATCATAAAGATGTCTGTACAGTCATTCTTTTTCAGACAAAATCTCTTCAAAGTGTTTCATATTCAACTCAAATCAAATGCGGCGCTGCGCGAACTGTTCCCTTGAGTCTCAAAAAATGTTGTGCGCACCGCCAGCCAAAATGTCACGTGCACCCAAAGCGAACTTCCACTAACACCACGATGACGTCACATTTGCTGCGTGCACTCAAGCGAACTAGCGGACGCGTAGAGTATAAACCAGGCTTTAGGCAGTGGAAACACAAGCCTGATAAAGGTGACCCGTACTGACCCTTACCGTACCGTACCGTACTGTACCACTTAGTGGAAACGGGCCATTAGGTGGTTCTAGGACGAAGCTATACAGTTGCTAGGACATAATTGCATTGTTTATTAGGTGTATTTGTCATTCAAGAACACTGCTGTTGCTATTAAGTTTGTTGGTTGCTAGGCTATACCAGTTGGATACCGTAGTAATGCTAGTAATCACTATAATCAAGTAGTCACTATAATGTTCTGGATCATAGGGTGTAGTTTTTTAGGTGTTCTGTGTGGTTCTATTACCATGCAGTCGAAATGGTGTTCTGGTTGTTAGGGCATTGCTGCAGGGTTTCTTAAGTACAGTAATATTTGTGATTATAGAGCAGTAGCTATATGATTTTATATGACTAAGTTATTTCAGGTGATTTCCTAAGTGGTTGCTAGGCATTCTGGGTGGTTGCCAATGCATTGCATTCTAGGTGGTTCTATGACATTGCCATGCACTTGCTAGGGTGATCAGGATGGCTGCCAAGATAGTTGCTAGGATGGTTGACCTGAGTATTATTGTAGGTATTTGTGTGGTTGATATGGTGTTTCGGTTGCTAGGGCATTGCTGCATTGGTTGCTAGGGCAACATTGTTTCTTCTGTGTTCTGGGTGGTTTTATAGCATTAGCATGCAGTTGCTATGGAGATCAGAGTGGTTGCTTAGTCATTGTTATGCAGTTGCTAGGGCTTTGCTACGTGGTTTCTCATGTATTTTCAGGTGGTCTCAGGGCATTGCTGTACATTTTAAAGGATGTTTTGGATGGTTGCTTATTTTTTAACACCACTAATGATTGTTTCCAAGCAAGTTAGCTACTACAAGATGCTAAGACAGACGGTTTTTATTCTGGTTATATAATACAAAAGATTATTTTTATTTTATTTTTTATTTTTCTCAAAAGGCCATAAATCACCACCAGCAATGCTGTGGCTTACATGAAAACACGCTAATGGATAAAAGCTTAAAGAATGCTGTCCGTCCATGTGATTTGCTCTCATTAGAGTTTTATAAGATAAAGACGCTCTATCCAAAAGAAACACACATCAAAAGGTCGCAGCAGTGAGAAGAAAAGCTTGAAATGTGGCACAGATGGACAGACATGTGAGAGAACACGTTTGTTTTCTGTAAGTCCCTCCATTCTTAACTCGATGCGGAAGCCAGATTATGAGGAAATGCAGTGTTTACAAGGAGGCTTAGTATTATCTGCTATCTTATCAAAGAGAATAAATGACTCTAGCCTCTTCCCCTCCCGCTCATCTCGTACTTAAGAATTCAGCAGGACGTCCCAGATTTCAGCACACAGTCGTGATTCTCTGACAACCCTTGAACTTTCGGAGACCTTTTCGGTGTTTCAGAAGAAAGAAAGTACATTTCTTCTGTGTGTGAAAGATGCTGCAGCGAGATGACCTTTAAGATCAGCTGTCTTCTCTCTTCACAAAGCTTTTGAACTTTAGTAATCGAAGTGTCAGATGTTTTTGTGCTCTGAGGTAAAATATTGCCAGTTGGGTTGAGTTGCCAGATCCAGTCTGCACACACACTCACACTCACATCAGCGACTGAGAAATATTTTCATTGATCCTAACCTTGGCTTAAATTAATAATGATTCTAGTCACTAAATAACATCAGGGATGTGTCAGACAAAATTGTCTCTATTATGGCTATCGAATGCTTGATTCTGATTGGATGAAGTACATTCTAATGCTTCACACCAAACTCAGAACACTGCGTCACTCGCTCTAGTGGTCTCGCAGGATGTTTTTCTTCTCAAGTGAATTTTCTACTCGAGCCTCACAGCAAGAAGGTTACTGGTTCGAGCCCCGGCTGGGTCAGTTGGCATTTCTGTGTGGAGTTTGCATGTTCCCCCTTGTGTTTGTCTGGGTTTCCTCTGGGTGCTCTGGTTTCCCCCACAGTCCAAAGACATGCACTATAGGTGAATTGGATGAACTAAATTGGCTGTAGTGTATGAGTGTGTGTGAATGCGAATGTATGGGTGTATCCCAGTACTGGGTTGCAGCTGGATAGGCATCCGCTGTGAAAAACATATGCTGGAATAGTTGGTGGTTCATTGCGCTGTGGTGACCCCTGGTAAACTAGGGACTAAGCCGACGGAAAATGAATGAATGAATATTAGGAAGACCCGATTGAGGTGCATTCCATGATTTTGTGCTAAACACGTTGCAGCCACAAATTCATTTAGAAAAAACACAAGATTTAAAACAAAGGAAATTCTGTTTGATTTTCGTCAAAGTAAAAATTATGTTACTCTATTATTTATTAATGGCCAGTCCATTGAAAACATGAGTGCCAGTAATTATTTTTATTTATTTTTTGTTTCTTTTTTGTATTTTTGTAAGCACAGAATAGTGGACAAGGGTATCCAGACACAGCCACTGAGCACTTGTATACAGAAACATACAATCCTTGCCTCACCTTCGAGTTCTTCTGATTGGTCAACTGCTTTGGAACTGACACTAATGAGTGGCGCTGCATGTAAAAAAATTGCAGTTCAAGAGTTCACACTTAGATATGTTTGACGTAGGGCTGGGCGATATGGCAAAAAAAAAAAATCTCGATTTTTTCATAAAGTTTGACCGATTCACGATTTCGATTTCGATTTTTTATTTATTTTTTTATAATTTTTTTTTTTTACTGTGTAACTACCTTACCAGCTTACCTTGTTCATTTAAATTTAAATAAATGCTGAAACTAGTTTTTTTCATGCTCACTTGTAAAGAAAAGCAATAGTGTGACTAAACGCGGTTATGGCACTCTCTCATATAGGGATGCTAAACATAGCTACAATAGAAGTCACAGCAGGTCATATGTTGTGCAGCTTTGGGCAAATTTTATTTGGAGAGAAAATGACCAAAATGTAACTTGAAGATTAAAAAGGATTGGAGGGGAAATAAATATTTCAAATCTCTGTACATAACAGAAAAATAAACAATGATAATGCAACAATAGTTTATCTGTATTAGTGGCAAGGCAGAAATATATATTTAGACAGGCCTTGTCAAAGTGAGCGGGCACTTTCACTAATAAAAAATATAGCACTTAAATTATTTCATAACAATCAATAAAATAACAGCGGTTTTATATCAAAAAATGGTAATGATATAAAATATACTACATTTTGATGGTAAAATATAACCATTTAAACGATTTTGTATTTAAATATTAAATAACGAATGCATCAAGTTAAATATAAAAAAACGAATGAAACAACACACAGCATATCAGGATATAAAGGACTATATTTAGCAAAATGCTGCTCTTTTATCTTTGTAATTTTATAGTTTTATTTTTGTTATTTTAATTATTTTTTGTCTTCATAAATAACTAACGAGCTATAGACAAATATCTGCTTGACGTTTAAGAAAATATTTGTGCGTAACTACACCAGTATATATTAAAGATCACCGTGAAAAAAAAACCCCACAGAAACCTGTTACATATCTATATACATTTAAAGGTCTATCTTATATTTAACTGAATCGTATAATGGCCTATAGCTGAAATGTTGGAAATTGCTTTATTTTTATAAAACATTTGTCGATATGTATTGATATTTTTTGGAGTAAAAGCTGCCGACATTTAAGAATCCATATTTATTTTATTCATTCATTCATTTTACTTGTTTATTGGTGCACATATGGGTTATGATTTAATTCATACAGTACCTTGACAGCTACTGTGCCACTCCGTAATTCAAGCAAAAGTCCAAATTAAAGAAAGATTTGACTTTCTGCGGTGACCGACATTTACAACACGCCGTAACCGTCCTTCAAGTGGTGCACGGGTCCCCGTCTCGCAGCTCGCGCGGGAGACACAGACGGCTGCGGGACGCGAACAACAGCACGACGCGCATGGAAACATTCACGAAGCTGGCTGGCTGACTGCGGGGCGCTTGTTGCTCTAGCGGGAAAATGTCCCGGTGTTCCCAAAGGCCGGTCCGCCCTGGCGCGCTTCCGCTACCAGCTGTGGCAGCACATCAACAGAGCCGCGACGTCAACACACAGAATCAGCACAATTCAGCACGGTTGTCTAACAGTTTAGAACGGTTTGGCACAATAGTGGAAAAGCGGCTTTAATATTTTTATTAAAAAACCGCGATTCCTCGATTTTGTAAAAAATAAAATCGTCTTAAAACGTAAATTCGAATTAATCGAAAAAATCGGAAAAACCGCCCAGCCCTAGTTTGACGCTATTAGCAGGTTTAGCATGCTGTCCCGGGAGAGAACCCTGAGCTCGAGAGCTCCCCCAGGAAAAAGGAGAAGATGCGGTGGAAGGGGTGATTCTTACAAAACGAAGATAAGGCAGTAAGGCGAAATCAGTCTATTTATTGTACGCTTGGTTCAATCTGATTGGATTATTGCTGATTACAGGTGAGAGACCAGCTGCGATCAATCATATCACGTGCTACTCTCGAAATTTGACAAAGTGTCTAAAAAAATGCACACTCATGTGAATGGTGTTTCAGTATTTACATTGTTTGCATTCAAAAACAATAGTAATTATTGTTACATTACATTCAAAAAATGATAGTAATTCGCGTTTTCCTCCTGTCGAAAAACGTCATAAGAACAATGTTTAGTAGCTTAATGTATTACAACAGTGTTTCTAAAAGTCTAAACACTTTATTGATATAATGTACAACCAAGCACATGTGGTCAGAACACAAACGAGTCGCAGGTAATGAAGTATTAAACGTTCTCCCGAAGTAAAAAGTCTGTCTAAGCCAGGTCTAAGCAAAATGCTGAGAATCAAGCATGCGTCTGTAGCTCTGCTCACTCTCCACCTCTTTGCCCTTATTTGGTATCCCGCGTTTGGTGCAATGACGCACTAACAAAATGGCGACGGTTGGCTGCGCCTACTTGTAGCTTCTTCTGCAGTGTTCAGAAACCTATGGATGACGTCACGGATACTACGTCCATATCTTTTACAGTCTATGGTTAGTACCAGTATCGTTAGTTTTTAGGATATCTATGAGCTAATGTGCACCAAAGCAGTAACAAAATTTGCGTTTAGAAAATATAAAACCAATATAAACATGTAAAGCTTGTAGTTTGTCACTTCCACCTAAATAGATCAAAGATGGATAAATAAATAGGTTGTATTCACGTCACCAATCATGACCAATCAAAATATTTTCTAATAATTCAATGACCCATTGCCAATTATTCCTCAATTCAATGTGTTACAAATGTTATTTGCGTTTCTTATCTACCAATTTCTAAGAGAACTTTCTACACATTTTTGTTCAGTGTACCAAACATTTCATGACATTTTCCTGATCTTTTAGTCCATTGAAATGCTCACGTTCACCACAGCCCCCTCCCCTCAATCAATCAATCCCTCATCCTTTCTTTCTCTTCCGTATATTTCACACATATTTCACTGACAGCAGGCCACCCATCAGCCCTCTTCTCTCCAAGACTGTCAGGTCGGTGTGAGTAGTACTGAAAGTGCTAAATGGCTCTGTAAATGGGCTGAATCAGAAGGTTTAATGACAGCCGGTGAGTTTTTTGGCCCATTCTCTTTCGCCCGATGGGGGTCCGGTTCACAGGCCCTCACCGCTGATGTCATTTCCATGCGGCGTTTTGCCAAGCGCACTGTAAAAAAAAAACCTTCTTCCTCTGAAACAGTGAAAACCCCTCAAAGCAAATGCAGTGAGTCACATTTCCTCTTCTGCGCAAAGCTCTTCCACTTCATTTAGCTTGTTAGGCTGTGTAAAGATTCTTGCACAAGATGCATCTTAGCTTGAAATCGGTAAGCAAAACATGGGATGCATGATGCCGAACGCATCACCAATGATGTTATGCTGCTAACACAACACTACTAATGTACTGCTTATACTGTATGTGTATTTGATTTGCTTAATACAAATAATAGTAATACTTAGATTTAAATGGAATAAATTACTTAGGAGTGATGTGATGATTAATGTAAATTCAGCTTACAAACTTATAGCTGTTATAAACTGAATAAACACCAATTTAAACATATATAGTTATTGTACACTTACCGGCCACTTTATTAGGTACACCTGCCCAACTGCTTGTTAACGCAAATTTCTAATCAGCCAATCACATGGCAGCAACTCCATGCATTCAGACATGGTCAAGATGATCTGCTGCAGTTCAAACCGAGCATCAGAAGAAAGGGAAGAAAGGAGATTTAAGTGAGTTTGAACCTGGCATGGTTGTTGATGCCAGATGTGCTGGTCTGAGTATTTCAGAAACTGCTGATCTACTGGGATTTTCATGCACAATAATTTCTAAAAAGAGAAAATATCCAGTGAGTGGCAGTTCTGTGGAAGCAAATGCCTTGTTGAGGTCAGAGGAGAATGGCCAGACTGGCTCCACTGATAGAAAGGCAACAGTAACTCAAATAACCACTCGTTACAACCGAGGTATCCAGAAGAGCATCTCTGAATGCACAACACGTCCAACCTTGAGGCAGATGGGGAGACAGCAGCAGAAGACCACACTGGGTCCCTCTCCTGTTAGCTAAGAACTGGAAACTGAGACTACAATTCTCACAGGCTCACCAAAATTGGACAATAGAAGATTGGAAAAACATTGCCTGGTTGGATAAGTCTCAATTTGTGCTGCGACATTTGGATGGTAGGGTCAGAATTTGGCATCAACAACATGAAAGCGTGGATCCATCCTGCCTTGTATCAACAGTTCAGGCTGGTGGTGGTGTAATGGTGTAGGGGATATTTTCTTGGCACACTTTGGGCCCATTAGTACCAACTGAGCATCGTGTCAATGCCACAGCCTACCTGAGTATTGTTGCTGACCATGTCCATCCCTTTATTACCACAGTGTACCCATCTTCTAATGGCTACTTCCAGCAGGATAATCCACCATGTCTCAGACTGCTTTCTTGAATATGACATTGAGTTCACTGTACTCAAATGGCCCCCAAATTCACCAGATCTCAATCCAATAGAGCACATTTGGGATGTGGTGGAATGGGAGATTCGTATATCATGGATGTGCAGCCGACAAATCTGCAGCAACTGCGTGACACTATCATGTCAATTTGGACCAGAATCTCTGAGGAATATTTCCAGTATCTTGTTGAATCTATGCCACGAAGGATTAAGGCAGTTCTGAAGGCAAAAGGGGGTCCATCCCGACTCCTACTAGTAAGGTGTACCTTAAAAAGTGGCCGGTGAGTGTAAAATGTAATATTTATTTCACAATATGTCTGTTTTTACTGTATTTTAGATTTTGATTAATACAAAGACTACTAATTTCTAAAAAGATTTCTCTGGATTTATTGGATTTACTGGATATGGGTTTGATGGTAATGATATTACTGGTTTTATTATATACAAGTCATTTAACATTTACTTAAACATTTACTTAAATCTATGGATAAAAATGTTGTCAAGTAGATGCAAAAAATGTATATTAAAAAAAGCAAAAGTTTATATTTGTTGTCATTTATATTGATTTCTTAACAAATCTTGAAATATTAATGAAATCTTCCTTTAAATGAAACAAAAACGGACCTAGAATATTATTTCAGAGACATTTTTTCCCTCTGCGTATATTAAAGGAAAGACATACCCATGTCTGTTTTCCAGTTGTAGATTTTAATCCCATCAAATTAGTCCTTGATAATCCTTTATAACCTTTCATAGAGGTTATACACACTGTCAAATCAGACTGACAGCTTGCGATACTGGATTAAATGATACATATAAGAAATATTCAAATGATATTAAGTGTGCAAATATTCCGGCATTCATTGTCTCTAACCAAAGCTGCAATGATACGTCTAATTCTGTGAATCTGAGTCTGCTTACTGCGAACCCTTGACTATAAACTCTTTAATGAGGATTACAGATTCACATACGCAAATCTGATTGAGACAATCGGAATGTGTCTTTATCTTTATCACCTGCAAATCTCTCTCTATCTCTCCTTGTCCCGTGATATTTATATTGCAATCCAGGCTAGTGGAAAAAAGAAACGTGCATGTGGTGACATTTCTGCAGATTATTTTGGGTTCTTGGGTGATTTGCAGCAGTGCCAAAATAAGCATCCAGCTAGTCTGAAATAATGTGTGCTAAAAGGAAAAGAAGTTAATAATGTTTCTACAATCGCTACTGTATATTTCAGATGGAAGGTGTACTGAATTGCATGTATAACTTTACGAAAATTCAATGTGAAAGTCAATATGAAAATAAACCATGACAAATTCCTCCAATTCAAAAAGTCTCCTAGTCTCTTTAGGCCCCAACAGAGTCGATTGTTAGCAAAGCTGATCCAGTTTTGATCATAGTTATGATCTCTTTTACACAATCTCCTCCTTTCCTCTTATGTGTTGTTTTCAGGTATGTAGTTGACGAATAGCACCCGGGCGGCTGTCAGCTGTATCCACACAGCACCATAAAACATTAGCAATGCTAATAGGCTAACTTGTGTCTTCCTTTTAATCCTGTTATTTGATCTCTTCCTGTCATTTTTTGCAGTCTAAAGGAGCCACTAAACCTTTAGATGTTGTTAGCTTCAGTTTTGTGTGTGTGTGTGTGTGTGTGTGTGTGTGAGAGAGAATCTTTTTGAATTTGGTGTATTTATGGTTAGAACTGTGCTAGGCTAAATATGCTAAGTAGGCCTACAACGTGTTTTGAGTACATTCTCCACATACAGTACTTGGTTTTAAAAGTATAGTTCACCCAAAAATGAAAATTCTGTCATGATTTACTAAAAATTTCCTTCTTAAAAACTTATCTGAGTTTATTTTTTTCTGTTGAACAGACATAAAGGAAGATTTCTGTAAAATGTTGCAAACCGTTAGCCATAGTATTTATTCCCTAAAGTTAATGTTAACTGTTACCAAAATTCTTCAAAATATTTTTGTGTGTGTATGTGTGTGTTCCACATAAAGAAACTCCTAGGGTTTAATTTAGAAACAACATGAGGGTACATTTTCATTTTTGGGTAAAATATCCTTTAAAGATCCAAGGGGGTGATAGAGTTAGCTTCATATGTCTGTAACATACAATTTTATGTTATTTTGGTTCCTACCTATAATTGTTATCTAGCTTTCTCAGCAAGATTTACATCAAATAAATGGGTAACCCTTTAGAATAATGGTCCATTAGTTAATGTTAATGTATTTACTAACATTAACTAAGTATGTATAATCTTGTAAAGCATTTATTAATCATAGTTCTACATGAACTAATGCATTATTAAAATCCAAAGTTGTGCTTGTTAGCATTCCCTGCTGAAAAATCCAGCTTAAACCAGCCTAGGATGGTTGGCTGGTTTTAGCTGGTCAACCAACCTGGTTTTAGAGGGGTTTTGGCAATTTCCAGGCTGGTTTCCAGTCATTTCCAGCCTGGTCTTAGCTGGTCGGGCTGGGAGATGACCAGCTAAAACCAGCTTGACCATCCTAGCCAGATTGGGGGACCAGCCAAAGCCAGCTATGTCCAGCTTAAACCAGGCTGGTCAAGTTGGTTTTAGCTGGTCATTTTCCAGCCTGACCAGCTAAGACCAGGCTGGAAATGACTGGAAACCAGCTTGGAAATGGCCAAAACCGCTCTAAAACCAGGCTGGTCGACTAGCTAAAACCAGCCAACCAACTTAGGCTGGTATAAGCTAGATTTTTCAGCAGTTTTAATGATTTAGATTTAGATTTAATGCACAGTGAGCTAACATGAACTAACATTAAATAACTAACGTTACCAAAGTTGAATGAATACCATAATAAATGTATTACTAATTGCTTGTTCATGTAAATACATACACTAACTAACAATACCTAATGGATCATTATTTAAAAGTGTTACTAAAAATGTCTTTGCCATGACAGTAGTTGACCGAGGTAGGTGTTTACACAAAATGGCGCCCCTTGTGGCAGTGCTTTTAATGCAGTGCTTATTGGCAGTACATTTCAATTCATCTTAACATGTAAAGTTGACATTTCTGTCTGCTATCTGCTATCTGACATGCATCAATGCATTTGGTCAAGTTTAACTCCTATTTATTGCATAGAAAGTAGTGATGCACAATACAGTATATTGGTGGACAGTGTAGAGGGTAATGCATTACAAGTAACGTGAGTTACGTAATAATATTACTTTTCAAAATAACGAGTAAAGCAAAGCATTATTTAAAAAAATAAGTAATAATATTTGAGTTATAGCAGCGCGGTGGCGCAGTGGGTAGCACAATTGCCTCACAGCAAGAAGGTCACTGGTTCGAGCCCCGGCTGGGTCAGTTGGCATTTCTGTGTGGAGTTTGCATGTTCTCCCCGTGTTGGCGTGGGTTTGCTCCGGGTGCTCCGGTTTCCCCCACAAGTCCAAAGACATGTGCTATAGGTGAATTGGGTAAGCTAAATTGTCCGTATATTATTCTACCATATATATGGGACATTCTACCAGAAATGTACATTATCTGTCCTTGAAATAAAAACATAAATACAGTGAATAAAAAGGTATTTCATCCCAAAAAAATCTAAAATGAACTGATGGTTGATTTCTGTGAGTTGTTCTGTAAAGGAGTATGTCATTCATTTGGTTCTCAGATTTTTTTCTTTAATAAAAACACTCTACAAATGTACAAACCCTGTCATTGTCCTTGTCCTCCGCCCAATTGAACCTACAGCTTTAATAGTTTTGTAATGCTAAAAACTGTTATTTAGAAAAAAACTTCAGAAATAGCAAGTTTAAGTTGTTATTCACATCAATTGATGAAAAACATGAAATTATAAATAAATTCTACAAATAAATAATACAAATAAATTTACATATGTCCCATTTGCATTACATTTAACATAACAAATGGCATTTTTTGATGGAGGAGAAGCTGACAGTGATCAAGGATGCGTTCTATGATTTAATTGTATAATTTTATGCTTGTTTTTGTATGATTTTTTGAGGACAACAAGCTTAAAGGTCAGACCCTGTCATTTTTTTATAATTGAAAATGTACGTTTCATACTTTATATGCTTTGAAAATATGAATCATTTTTGGAAAAAAGACAGACCTAAATGTTTCAAGTTTTGTTGTCAGGTTTTGTTAAAAATGGTTATTATGTAATAAAAGGTAACTAAAATAATAAATAAAGAATAAACAATTTAAATAATTTTGAAGTAAAAACAAACAAACAGACAAATAAATAAATAAATAAATACATAAATAAATAATTACATAAATGAATGAATGAATAAATAAATAAATAAATAAAATGAATGAATAAATACATGAATAAAAAATAAATAAATACATGAATAAATAAATAAATATAAGACCATAATGTTTCAAGTTTTGTTGTCAAGTTTTGTTAAAAATGGTTATTGTGTAAAAAAAAAATTAATAAAAGGTAACTAAAATAATAAATAAAGAATAAACAAATTAAATAATTTTCATGTAAAACAAACAAATAAATAAATAAATGAATACATACATGAATGAATGAATAAATAAATAAATAAATAAATAAATAAATAAATAAATAAATAAATGTAAATGTAAATAAAAAATAAATGTAAATAAAAAATAATGTAAATAAAAAATAAACAAATGAAATAATTTTGATGTAAAACAAACAAACAAATAAATAAATAAATACATGAATAAAATAAATAAATAAATAAATAAGTAAATAAATAAATAAATAAATAAATAAATAAATAAATAAATAAATAAATGAATGAATGAATGAATGAATGTATAAATGAATGAATAAATACATGAATAAAAAATAAATAAATAAATATAAGACCTTAATGTTTCAAGTTTTGTTGTCAAGTTTTGTTAAAAATGGTTATTATGTAAAAATGAATAATAAAAGGTAACTAATATAATAAATACAAAATAAACAAATTAAATAATTTTGATGTAAAACAAACAAATAAATAAATAAATACACAAATGAATGAATGAATGAATGAATGAATGAATACATGACTAAAAAATAAATAAATACATAAATAAATAAATGACCTTAATGATTCAAGTTTTGTTGTCAAGTTTTGTTAAAAATGGTTATTGTGTAAAAAAATTAATAAAAGGTAACTAAAATAATAAATAAAGAAGAAACAAATTAAATAATTTTGATGTAAAACAAACAAATAAATAAATAAATGAATAAATGAATACATACATGAATGAATGAATGAATGAATGAATGAATGAATGAATGAATGAATGAATGAATGAATGAATAAATAAATAAATCTAACAGTAGAATGATAAATTGAGTAGAAAATTGCAGAGTTTCTGAACTGGCTTATTTATTTGATCCTAAAGTAGAATAAATATGTCTAAGTTTTTCTCTGTGACAAAAAAAGGGAAGATTATAAATTTGTCAATGATTTTTGGAACAAGAAAGACCTAGATGTTCACTGCATGTTTCAAGATTTGTATTTGTATTGGTTATCAGCTTCCACGTGAAGAGTTATCGGTCATCATATCAGCTGAGTGCGTTTCTAATAGAAAGCATTCATTTTGGACCCTAGATAAGCATGTGTGTGATTCTTCGTGTGTGTTTACAGATATTGTCCACGATGCTGTGTGTTTTCATCGGTGCGTGAGTGCGCTAAGCATGTGCGTGCGTGCGTGAGATAGTGCTGGAATGGTGATGGGTCAGGGCGCTGTGAAACATCAGGCCTCACAGCCGTGGGCTAATTTTAGCCCTGGCGCACTGTACACGCTACAGTATCTCTCGCACAGGCAGATTAATAGAGTTACAGAAGCCTCTACTGTATCACTGCTGCTGCCCGAGACAGCGGTGGGAGGAGAGACAGAAAGAGTGTGAAGATACAGAAGGAGGTCGAGAAGACGAATAGAGAGGACTGGAGAGTTCTCGCTGAATTTAGTTTTCGTACACACTCAAAAAGATATGTTTGCTGTTTGTTCAAACTACTTATTTATAATGAGCTGAATCAACAACTCGTGAGGGTTTTTGTGGGATAACTTAATTGTTTAATGTTCAATGAACTTAAATTTGTAAAAAATTATAAAGCTAACTTAATTGATTTGTGTTGAGACAACATGAAGGAATTGATTAACTTCTGTTTTACAAATTTAAGTGGATTGAACGTAAAATAATTAAGTTGTCCCGTAAAAAACTCAAGAATTTTGTTGTTGCAGCTCATTTTAAATAAATAATTTGAACAAACAGCATTTTTTGAGTACGCTGTTAAAAATCCAGGGTTCCACACAATTCCTTCATGTTGTCCCAATGCAAATCTATTAAGTTAACGTAATTGTTTTTACAAATTTAAGTTGATTGAACATAAAACAATTACGTCCTCTACAAAACTCAAAATTTGTGTTATTGCGGCTCATTTTAAATATTTTGTTTTTCATTTTTTGAGTGCATAACTTATTAAGTTTCTCGCTTTGTGGTGCTTAAAAGTGTGATCTTATTCATAACTGATGATCTCTTAGATGTTTTATAATACATATGTGATGCGATATATCAAAATGAGACTTTTTAGGTGACTAATATTATTGAGGAGTTCTGTCATTGGAATAGAACTAAATTCTTATGTGGTCTATAACAAATTATAACATTGCAATGCCAATTTTGATTAGATACATGTTTTTTCATTAGTGTATGTGTTCCCTTTTTAAAAGAAATCAAAGACAGATGAAATAAGAGTGAAATACTGTTCCATCGTTTTCAGAAAAATATGTTAAGTTTTGATGAAATATGAAGTTCAGATGAAAAAAACTTCGGTCACACTTTACAATAGCAGGGTTTCCACAGGGTCTTTAAAAGTTTTAAAATGTCTTAAATTTCAAAATCTAAATTTTAGGCCTCAAAAAGTCTTACATTTACTCGACTATTGTGTTTAGGTCTTAAATCTTTTTTAAACAGGTCTTAATTTTCCTTTGTTCATGTATTGCTAACCCAATCTGGCCATTAACACCCATACTATCACCAACAGTCCATCTCAATAAAACTTTACATTTTTTTTTATTTAAAATTGTCATTTTTAACTCGATTTATCATAATTTAATTATTTTCCTTACAATAACATTTGTTTAAAAGTGCTCCATGTATTTACTGCTGTCCGACCTGGACAGATTGTTGTGCATAGATTTAGTTTATTATAGTTGTTATAACTTTTAAAATATTTGTTCATTTTTATTTATTTTAAAGAAAGTTTATGTTAGAAAAAAAGTGTATGGATACAAGCAGAGCTTGCTTGTTTTTACACAATATTTCAAATATTTTGCTAAGAAATAGCTAAAATAATGTATATTTTTATAATTAATTTATTTTTGTTTTAATAAATGTATTAAATTATAATAATTTTCCTAATATAAAATATTCCTAAGTGTTTAGCCCTTTATGAGTCTAAAATTTCATTCATAATGGTCTTAAAAATGTCTTTAAAAGTCTTAATTTAACTTGGTGAAACCTGCAGAAATCCTGAATAAGGTTTCATTAGTTAATGTATATACTAACATGAACTAATTCTGACCAATACTTGTACAGCATTTATTAATCATAGTTCAACATTTACTAATACATTATTAAAAAACTAATTCATTCTGTTATCATTAGTTAATGGACCTTGAGTTAACATGGACTAACATGAACAAATACTGTAATAAATGTATTGTTCATTGTTTGTTCATGGTAGTAAATGCATTATCTAATATTAACAAATACAACTTTAAGTGCAGTCTCAAATTTTCTTCTAAAATGAATATTTTTCTTTTCAGCCTCCTGTGTTTGTGTTCAGTTATTTCACTTTAATGGCAATGGAAAAACCTAGTGTTTTACATAAAATAGAAATGGATGAACACACACAGGAACCAGAGAAAAGAAGAAGCTAATTTTAGAAGAAAATTTCAGGTGGCATTCAGAGTTTTTTTGCATCTGTACTCTTCATATATATATATATATATATTTTTTTTTTTTTTTAATAAAACATAATGAGGTATCATAGTAAATGTCATGATATTTAATATTAATAAAACTTGGGAAAATCAGTGAAACCTAGTGGTTTAGCAGCTTGCTCTCTGCAACAGAGCAGAGCTGCGCCCGGTCAGTATCTGGATGGGAGACCACATAGGAAAGCTAGGTTGCTGCCGGAAGTAGTGTTAGTAAGGCCAGCAGGGGGCGCTCAATCTGTAATCTGTGTGGGTCCTTCCGCCCCAGTATAGTGAAGGGGGACTCTATAATGCTCAGTGAGCGCAGTCTTTCGGCTGAGACGTTAAACCGAAGTCCTGACTTTTTGCGGTCGTTAAAAATCCCAGGATGTACCTCAAAAAAGAGTAGGGATTTAACCCTGGCATCCTGGCCAAATTTGCCCACTGGTCTCTGTCCATCATGGCCTCCTAACCCTCCCTATACCATAATTGGCTTCATTACTCTGTCTCCTCTCCACCAATCAGCTGGTGTGTGGTGTGCGGTCTGGCGCAATATGACTGCCGTCGCGTCATCCAGGTGGATGCTGCACACTGGTGGTGGATGAGGAGATTCCCCCCAATGTGTAAAGCGCTTTGAGTGTCCAGAAAAGTGCTATATAAATGTACGGAATTATTATTATTAATTATAAAGATTTAACGTTCCAATTATTAATTTGGGGCTGCACTATGCTTCTTAAATACAGTAGAAAAGTCATTATTTTTGAGCAAAAAAATATTCATTCATTCATTTTCCTTCGGCTTAGTGCTTTTATTCATCAGGGGTTGCCACAGCGGAATGAACCACCAACTTATCTAGCATATGTTTTACACAGCGGATGCCCTTCCAGCTGCAACCCAGTACTGGGAAACATCCATACACCCTCATTCACACACATGCACTACGGCCAATTTAGTTCATCCAATTCACCTGTCTTTGTACTGCGGGGGGAAACCGTAGCACCCGGAGGAAATCCACGCCAACACGGGCAGAACATGCAAACTTCCTTGAGTTTGCATGCTAACCTGAGCGTGCTAATCACTGCGCCACCGTGTCACCCCCAAAAACACATTTTAAAGCTGTATCACACTTGTATTGTTTTGATGCTTGAAAACTCCTCTTGTCTTTGATGCAATATGCATTCATCTGATTGTATTCCTCTGGGAGAGCTTGGCTGATCTCACTTCCCATGAGGCACTCGGGCACAACGGATCATGACTTACAAACCCAGTGAGGTTTATACATACGGGACAGAGAATGCCATTGTGGAGGAATGCAACTGATACACAATCAAATCACTGGCTAGAGGAATCTGCCTCCAAACACCACAAGCTAGTTTGAGAAAGAAAGCGAGCTAGAATGACTGATAGTAAGTGCTGAGGGGCTAAGGCTTGCTCTGGCATTCACCAATCTCTCCGCTTGACTCAGCTGTCTGTGTTTCTGCTGCCTGCTTATTAGCATTATAATCTATTTTTCCTCTTTTAATGACTATTCCGCCTACTACATTTGGTTTGTTCATCTGCTCCTCTACAGCTGCTCAACAAGCTCATTTGAGAGAAAGACTGGTCACATTTGTTATTATGTGAGTAAATACTAAGAAAGAGGTATTTAAAGGGGACCTACAGTAGTATGCAAATCACTTTTATAGGGGATTTATACAAAGTCGTGTGGCAACAGTCTGTGAATATAACCAGCTTCTAATGGTAAAAATGTATTTAATTTATTTTTTATAAACACTCTTGACAAAAACAATCTGCAGAAACAGATTGACATTCTCTCTTTATACAAAGGGAATGCGGATCCAAACTCATGGTTTATTAGCAGGATGGTCAGGCAAGCAATGGTTAACACAGCGGCAAACAGATGTACACAGGAAATCCAGAGGCGTAGTCAAATAACAGGCAGATGGTCAATACAGGCAGGCAGCAGGCAACATTAACAAACAAAGAAGGCGAGGGTCAAGAACACGGCAAGACAAGGCAAGGAAAACGCATCGTAATGTTCATTATTCAGTTTAACAAGACTCAGCAATGTGTTTGTTTGAGAGGTGTATATATAGTCTGTGTAATTAGTCCTGAACAGCTTCAGCTATGTGTCTGTTTGCAATCATAGGGATCTAGGCCCTGGTGTGTGAGTGGTGCATGACTGGATAGGTAGTTCTTTTGCTGGCAGATTTGTAGTTCTGCAGCGATCTGCATGGGCTAGATCGCTGGTGACTATGACATGGGAAAGCCCCACCCATTAGTGATGATCTCTCCCTCATTAGCATAGGATGTTAGGCTTGTTATTGAATCTGCCACTATGCTGACACATAGGCATTTGCAGCTCCGCACTCTTTTGAAAAGAGGGCTTGGAGCCCAGTCTCATTTGAATTTAAAGCGACAGTCACCAAAATGGCACCAATTAGGATCAAATGTCAAATTCGCTTCATTCATGCATCAAATTTACTTCACAATAGACACGGATTTGCGTCATAGGTAGGGCTTCCCTGCTGAAAAAAACAGCTTAAACCAGCCTAAGCTGGTTGGGTGGTTTTAGCTGGTCGACCAGCCTGGTTTTAGAGGGGTTTTGGCCATTTCCAGGCTGGTTTCCAGCCATTTCCAGTCTGATTTTAGCTGGTCAGGCTGGAAAATTACCAGCTTAAACCAGCTAAAACCAGCTTGACCAGCCTGGCTTAAGCTGGGCATAGCTGGTTTTGGCTGGTCAAGCTGGTTTTAGCTGGCCAACTCCCAGCTAAGACCAGGCTGGAAATGGCTGGAAACCAGCCTGGAAATGGCCAAAACCCCTCTAAACCCAGGCTGGTCGACCAGCTAAAACCAGCCAACCATCTTAGGCTGGTTTAAGCTGGATTTTTCAGCAGGGTTCTGTCTGCCCTATGACTCAAGCTTTGTTGCTAAATGGCTAACATGGATTTTATTGAGAGAATAGCTGTATTTATGTTCATTAGGACGGCTGAAAAACAGCGTAGATTCATTAGGCGCCGTGTCCACTACACCCTTTCAGATGTGCACCCAGGTCTGTAAGTTCATCATCTCCTCCAGAAACTATAGCTGGATGATGGAGGCTTTCAGCAGTGCTTCTGACTGAACCGAGTTTGATGAGCTGTTGTCAGTGTCAGCAAGAGGATTTCTCCTCGGGACACCAAAAACAGGCGCTACGTCATAATCACAGTCCTACAATAGCAAGCTCATGATTGGTTAACGCGGTGTGAATGTATGCTGAAATTCAGATTTTCCAACTCAAGCGATTCACGCATCATTCGCGCCATCTTATTCGCGTGAAGGGCGCCGCAGAATGTCTATTCCCATAATTGCATTGACTTAACATGTAAATCACTCGTGCTTGATCCTTCATCCGCATCTGGTGTGAACGCAGCATGACAGGGGCAATTTCAAAGAGTAAAAAACATTATTTGTGGGGTAATTGGAACTGAAACCTCACATAAACACTATAGGGACATCGAGACTTATTTTACATCTTGTAAAAAGGGGCATAATAGGTTAAGACAGTGTTTCTCAACTGGTGGGTCGCGACCCAAAAGTGGGTCGCGGGAACATTTTCAGTGGGTCGCGGAGTGTGTGGTCAAAAAAACAACAAAAGTTTCATTTTTTAACTTATTTTGCTTATACCGGACTTTTATTTTGAAATGCGCGCGCGACAACCGTACCGACTACTTCCCGATAAACATTATGATGATCCGTGGATGAGCAATCCCTTTGGAATCGACGTGGAAAGCGTCACGTTGCCGAGCAACAAAGAGAATCAGCTTGTGGAGCCGTCATGTGATAAGACGCTGAAAAAGAAATTCAGTGAAGTAAAGCCTCTCCCAGTTTTGGTGCCGCAAAGTGCTTTCTGAGTATTCGTCCCTTGCCATTCGTGCGATCAAATCCATCCTACCATTCAGCACTACGTATTTGTGTGAAAGTGGCTTCTCTTCCTTGGTGCAGCTTAAGTCAAAGCAAAGGAACAGGTTGGACATAGAGCACGATCTTCGGGTCTACCATCACCCCAGACTTTGAAACTCTTATCATGAGTAAAGCACATACTCAGTTATCTCATTAGCTTCCCAAATTATTGTTAAGTGAAACAGATGTTTATAATTGCTGTCATATTAGATGTAAAAATGGTTATGATTGTTTTAATAATTTTACTGTAATTTGCTGATTTGTTCTGTTCAACAGGATCAGTGTTAATGTTTTATTAACAGTTTAGTTCACGGTAACTGAACCTTTTCTTACCCTTACTTTGTAATATTTCTATAATTTGATACATTTTGTTAAATGACAGCAATAAAATATTGTTTATTTGTAAGTATTGGTGACTTGTGATTTATCTGTCACTATTTGTGTATGTTAACAAATAAATACAAATTAATTATAATTCCTAAAATTATATTATAGTTCCTAAAAGTTTGGGTCGCGGCTTGATGACCATGTAAAAATGTGGGTCCCATGGCCAAACCAGTTGAGAACCACTGGGTTAAGAAACATGTTGTCTAATCAAACATTGTCAAATGTTGCTACTTTTTTCAAACTATAACTAAATAAAAAAATAAACAAAGTAACATAACTTTTCACTTAAAGATAAATAAATAGATACATCTAACAGTAGAATATTTAAGTAGATTGGTCACATTTGACATGTTTTATTATGCGAGTAAATACTAAGAAAGAGGCATTTAAAGGAGACCTAGTGTGCAAAAATCACTTTTATTAGAGGTTTAAACACAGTTGTGTGGCAAACAGTGAATATAACCAGCTTCTAATGGTAAAAATGTATTGATTTTATTTTTTTTTATAATCACACTTGATTAAAGCAGTCTGGAGAAACACTTTGATTGACATTCTCTCTTTGTACATGTCATCAGAGGGGGAAACCTCTGGCCATTAGTCACAGTCTCTCCCTCATTAGCATAGAACATTAGTCTTATTTTTGAATCTGCCACTATGCTGACACGTAGGTATTTGTAGATCTGTCCTCTTTTAAAAAGAGCATAATCTCATTAGAATTTAAAGCGAAAGTCACCAAAATACACAACTAGGATCAAAGCCCAAAAGGGGTAGTTTCAAAGAGTTATAAACAATTAATTGTGGGGTATTTGAAGCTTAAACTTAAAAGGGGCATAGTAGGTCTCATTTAAATAAAAAGCAAACAAACAGTATCATCAAGAGGCATGTTGTCTTTTCAAGAGGTTGTCCAATTTTGTTACTTTTTTTTTTTCAAATGTAAAAATAATAACTAAAGATATTAAACTGAAATAATAAATAAAGAAAAAACAAATTAGCATGAATTTTGATTAAAAAAACAATAAATAAATAAATAAACCTAACAGCACAATATTAAAGTTTCACAAGTTGAAGTAGATTGGTCACATTTTACATTTGTTATTATGTGAACAAATACTAAGAAAGAGGTATTTAAATTTGAGGGGAAAAAATGTCTAAATGTCACACCAGGCACAGATGATGCGTCAAGCGCAGTGATTTACATGTTAAGTCAATGCAAAGACGCGGATAGACATCCTGCGGCGCTATACACGCGATTGAGGCAGCGCAAATGATGTGATTCGCGCAAATGAAGCAGCGCAAGGTGAGCGTTTTGCGTGTTTGACATGCTTAATGCGTGAATCACTCGAGTTGGAAAATCTAAACTTCAGCGGACATTCGCGAATGAAGCGAATTTGATGCACGAATGAACCGAGTAAACTCAAAATATTCATGCATCTATCTACGCGTGAATAGCACGATTTATTTGCACGTTCCGCGTTTGGTGTGAACACAGCATAAAGAAACATGTTGTTTAATCAAGAGGTTGTCAGGTTTTGTTAACATTTAATTTTTTAATTGTAAAAACAGTAAAATTTAACTAAATTAATAAATAAAGAATAAACAAACTAACATAACAATTGATGCAAAGATGCTGTAGGTGGGTAAATTAATAATGTAATTTAACTATAGAATATTAAAGTGAGTAGAATGTAATAAAAAACGGAATTGCAGAATGTCTGGACTGGCTTATTTCTTCGATCCATGTCCGTGGCAGTGCCTGGTAGGGGTTATCTGACGCTGGTGGTCTGATCTTTTAAGTGCTGTTTGCCCTTCCACCGGTAACCTTGAGCATCAATTTAGTGTTGTTGGTTAGCATTCCCATAGTGCTCCGCCTCAACACAACAATTCTGTATTGTGGATCAGAGTGGATATCAGAGTAAAAAAGAAAAAAAATTGAACAAGCATTACTTTTTCATTTATACTCCAGAACAATGTCTAAAACTATGATTAGATTATTCTGTTGAGTGGCATTGCTAATACAATTGAGCTAACTCTTTTATACAGAATGACTTCCAAAGAACTGCGGAAATGGTGCCTTTGGAGCAACCGAGGGTTAATTGCTTTGTTCAAGGGTAGAGTGGGGACAATACTGTGTTGGGATCAGTGTAATTCTCCCTGTGATGAATCACATCCAGCCAATGAACAGCTCAGACTTTTTGCCTTGAAAAACAACATTTTAAGTCATAATAAATGCTCATGTACAGTTAAATCAGAATTATTAGCCCCCCTTTACATTTTTTTTTCTTTTTTAAACATTTCTCAAATGATGTTTAACAGAGCAAGGAAATGTTCACACTATATCTGATAATATTTTTTTTTCTTCTGGAGAAAGTTTTATCCGTTTTATTTCGGCTAGAGTTAAAGCAGTTTTTAATTTAAAAAAAAAAACATTTTAAGGTCAAAATTATTAGCCCCTTTAAGCTATATATTTTTAGTGCAGAACAAACCATTGTTATACAATAACTTGCCTAATTACCCTAACCTGCCTAGTTAACCTAATTAACCTAGTTAATAGAGGTGTGAACCTACACTGGTCTCACGGTTCGGTTACGATTATCATGCCATCGATTCAGTTCAATTCGATATCTCGGTGCATCACGGTGCATTGACGATGCTTTTCATACACAGTTTTACATTTTCTTCACAGCACAACAATTCTTGTATTAAAATTTATATATATATTTATATACTATTTGTAAAACAATTTTGTCCTTTAATACAAACAGTCAGATATATGAACTGTACCTTTAAACAACACAAGCATTTATAGACAATTTTGAGGGATGTAAACAAAAAAAAAAAACAATGGTCCTAACGTATTTCCTGTTTTCCATTTTTAATTTCCATTGCTTCTGAGAATCCAAAAAGGTCCACATATTGATAAATAGTGTTATGGTGGCTGATTTAAAATCAAGTTATGATTGAATTGCCTCTTGTTACAGTTAGGAAATAGTGTAACGTCAAGCAGGAAATGTTCATGGGCCAATGACATGACCACATTGAAATAGTCTATAGCAAATAAACAAATATAAATATCCCGCTCGCTTTCTGAGCCTTGTCTACCAAGTTATTTCTTACACCCCTTTGATTGGTCACGCGCTCAACAGAAAGGGCTGCAATTGGCTCTTACACGTTGGCGCTCTACACAGATGCACTCATGGGCCACAGTGAGAGAGAGAAATGGAGTTTACTTTCATTCTCTTTATCGCCGTGAAATAGGGGCTTTTGCTGTAAGTGTCAGTGAAACACAGACCAGCAAACACACACGCAGTGAAATTGTGCACAGTTTCTGAGTTTTTCGTAGTTAGAGCGTTGTAAATACTCTCGCTCGCGGCTCGCCTCCCTCGCCATAGTAAGCTACGCGACATGGCGCATGTGAGATAAATGATGTCAGTACATAATAACCGGTTATGATTATTACTGAACCGATACCGAATTGTCCGCGTCTGCATTGCGGTGCACCGAAGAAACGATTAATTTTGACACCCCTACTAGTTAAGCCTTTAAATGTCACTTTAAGCTGAATAGAAGTGTCTTGAAAAATATCTAGTTAAATATTATTTACTGTCATCATAGCAAAGATAAAATAAATCAGTTATTAGAAATGGGTTATTAAAACTATTATGTTTAGAAATGTGTTGAAAAAATATTCTCTCCCTTAAACAGAAATTAGGGGAAAAAAATAAACAGGGGGTGGGGGTGGGGGGAATAATTCAGGGGGTTTAATAATTCTGATTTCAACTGTATGTGAAAACAGACACATCTTATATTAGAGATTGCTTATTGAAATTGTCTATGTCAGCTGAATCATGAGCCTACAGTTTAGACTGCATTGCCAGAACCGCCACAAGGGGCCGCAATAACAGACAATAGCAAAAACGTCCTTTTACTACCAGTTTGATATTCCAGGTCAACATATGTTATGGTAGAAGAATAAATTGTAGATAACTTTGCATAGAATTTTAATTAAACTTAGCTAATGTGTGATGTCAACCAATATATAGCTAGCTAACTAAATAACAAGATATTTGCTTTAAAAATACTCTACTCCATCTTTGATTACTAAGACTTGTCACCAAACTTGAAATACATTTGTGTAACCACTTCTGTTCTGGTTTTACACTCACCTAACTTAATCCTCATTTCCAGTCATGGCACCAATGTAACCCCCTGATTGTACTTGCATGGGAGATGGTGCACTAACATGAAATACAGCAGGCTCTAACATGTCTTTTGAAACCAGAAGAGTGAAGTCTACTAGTTACTAGTCTACTAATTTTACTCAGACTCTGCTACACTCACTCTCTTAACGTCATTTTCTTTCCGGGTCATGGCACCAATTTTACATCTATGAATATATTTACCTCACACTGACTGGGATTTAAAAAAGCTCTGGGTCTTTTTGTTTTTTCCCTTGGTTTTTTGTTAGTGTGGGTGCACTAACAAGGCAATCGACAAGAATGTTGAAGGCTGCAGCCTCTAGCGTGACTTTTGAGGCCAGAGTAGTGAGGTTTACTTGCAAAGCTCTTACCAGCTGGTATCGGTTATACTTACATCCTAAAGCTTACTTGCATTCAGATAATAAAACTAACAAAGATGCTAAGGATTACAGCCTCTCTTTGACTTTTAAAGCTCTTGGATGGAGTCAATCTAGGGCCATATATACTTGCAACATAAAATAAAGTTTTGCAAACAAAAGGTAAAGTATTGAGCAAAAAATTGTAAAATAATACAAATCTCAAAAAAAATTTGAGTTTTGACAATTAAAAAGGAATTTTGCAAACATAAAAATAAAGAACTGCTCATAAAAATCAAGTATTACAAAAAACAATATTAATATTTGGAGTTTTTAAAAAATATTCAGATATTTGCAAAATAATTTTTTCCAGTATTGCCTTTACAAAACCTCTCAAGTCAATTGCAATGCTCATTTTGATTTGCTTTTCAGTCAACCGTGAGTTTGCGATGCTGTTTTCTTTTTGCACTTCACATTTCTGTGCTTTCACTTTCTGGCCCTGATTTGATAAGGAGGCGGAGTCACGGGAACTGGGGCATGTGCCTCCTTTGAAGCAACGTCATCAGCTGGTGACATCGTGACACAAAGGAAATCCGCCATGAATTGCTGTCATCAATCTAATCGAGATTAAGTAAAATACCCGAATCCTTTGTTTTTAGGGGAATGTTTGAATCAACACTAAAACTCGCAAATCAAAATGAGCATTGCAATTGACTTGAGAGGTTTTGTAAAGGCAATACTTGAAAAAAAAAAAACATTTATCAAATATATGAACATTTAAAAAAAATTGCACATTTTTTTTTTTTTTGCAATACTTGATTTTTATTTACAGTTTTTTTATTTTTGTTTGCAAAATTCCGTGTTTTTGTCAAAACTCAATTTTTCCTTTGCGATCTTTTTGAGATTTGAATTATTTTATAATTTTTTGCTCAATACTTTTTGTTTGCAAAACTTTCTTTTATGTTGCAAGTATATATGGCCCTAGATTGACTCCATACTCTTGGATTAATGTTTACTCGCACAGCTCCAACAAGAAGCCCCTCAAAGGGATAGTTCACCCAAAATTTAAAACATACTCACTATTTACTCTTCCTCAATTGGTTTCACACCTTTCTGCATTTCTTTCTTCTGTTAAACACAAATAATGTTTATTTTTTATTTTTGAAGAAATCTGAAAATGTACCTATTGACATCCATAGTAGGAAAAAAAAAACAAATACTACGGAAGTCAAGGGTTACAGGTTTATATCTTTTTCAAAATATCTTCTTTTGTGTTAAACAGAAGAAAGAAACTCATAAAGATATGAAACAAGTAAAGGGTGAGTAAATGATGAGAGAATTTACATTTTTGGGTGAACTATACCTTTTAGGTATTCAATCACATTCGGGTGAAGGTATAATGTAACCCCTACTGGTCCATTCATCCACAGCCTAGCATTAGTCGCAACATTTTAATTCTTGTGTAAGGCTTGTTTATAGTAGTTAGCCATTATACTAGCCAGAGAAACAATAGTTTTTGTGTCTGTCTTGATATTGATTTGAGACCAGATTGACTCATTAGCGTTGAGGGTCTTCCCCATGTCAGCACTTCCTGATATTGTGTTTTAGTCCCATGAGGCCTATTCATAAGCCTGGGAAAACCAATATAGATACAATGCTAGTCATATGTATATAAGACACAGCCATTTTCAATGGCCAATTTAAAGGTTAATGTGTTTTGACAACATTCTTGACCTCAGTGACCTTTAGAACTGGGAGGTGTTGCTTGGTGATTTGTGTTCAGGCGATGAAGTGTGCAATTTCCGTATCACCAGGGAAAACGCATCATTTTGCTATTGGGTAGCAAGCAGATAGCCCCTCCCCAAAACCTTACACCATTGGCTAAGCACTGTTGCTATGTTCAACTGGTAAGCAATGGTGAAATAAACAAAGGGATGTTTTGAAATCCAAGCAAAGGCAGATTGCATTATTTTTCAGTAGTTGGACTTCGTTAAATGGGATGGATAAATAGCAATATTATTCCCCATTTCACAAATGCCCAACATATCTTCCAAAATGTGATGTTTTGCAGAGTAAAACAGCAGTAAATTACAGATTGCAGGATTTTTTCCCACCACAGTGTCTTAGTTGCATGACTAGAAAAGAAAAGTTCCTACAGAACTGCAGAAATTCATCAAAATTTTATTAAACCGTTACAACCATACAACCAGGGACATTATGTCATTTCCTATTTTCTAGAGAATGATGATCAGAGGTGGCAAAAGTACACAAATCCTTTACTCAAGTAGAAGTACAAATACTCATGTTTAAAACGACTCTGGTAAAAGTTGAAGTACTGATTATACTTTTGTACTCAAGTAAAAGTAAAGAAGTACGGCCTCAAAAATGTACCTAAGTAAAAAGTACCCATTACTACTACATGTTTTAGTTTCACTAAATCCAGTTTCCCCCACAGTCCAAAGACATGCAGTATGGGTGAATAGATAAACTAAATTGGTCCTAGTGTATAAGTGCATGTGTGTATGCAAGAGTGTATGAGAGTTTCCCAGTACGGGGTTGTAGCTGTGGCATCCGCTGCGTAAAACATATGATAAATCAGGGACTAAGCTGAAGGATAGTGAGTGAGGATAGGTAGATAACTAGACCTCACATCATATTTTATTAAAGTAGCCAAGCAGCATCACACCCTGCAATATGGCACCAACACTGCTCAAAAAGACAGCCCATGTATCATTATCCTGATGCAAACTCACAGCGTTCATCATGTAGTTTTGCGGCTGTTAGATAAAAAACAACAGCTGACATTTATGTTGATACACTCTAAAATAATTCTGTAGGCCTCTATATATTTATAATTAATGCCTTATATTTTACACAGTATTCTGTCCAAAATATAAATAATACATTTTATATTTTATTTTTTTATATTGAATATATTAAAAATATATTTTCTTTTGCTAAAATAAATACTTATCGTATTTGACTGCAAACTTTTTTTTTGCATTAGCAGCTGTCATACATAACCCGTTATTTTAGTGTTTTTTCTTTCTAGGATATTGTGGATATTTTTTTAAATAGATAAACATTAATTATGTTAATACATTTATTCTATGTTAAAATCTACATACAGTACACAGGCGTGATTACAACCTACATAACCTGTGCATGATCTTTTATTCATGTGATAAATTCAGCACCTTTTGCATTATTTTTTTTATTTATAAATTGCCCAGTATTGTTACTTTTGTTGTTGTAAAACATTTGTTAAAAAAATTAATTGAAGACAACAGTATAGTCATACGTAAAATCATAGTCAATAAAAACAGCATAAATTCTGTATTAGGAAATATGAACTTATCAGAAATAAAGGAAATCAATCTCAATACATAAAGTTTTTATAAAGTATTTGATTGTTTTAATACTAAATATACAAATCTTTATAAAATAGCATTTTTTTCATGTTATTAGATTGAGAGCGTACTCACACCATGCTATCCGATCCGTGCCCAGGCCCGTTCCCCAGATCGTTTGAGTAGTGTGAGTGCAAAGCGCGCCTAAGCCCGAAACTGAAGACGAGACGTGACTTTTAAGGTACTGTTTCATATGCATTTATTAATCATTCTTACTATTCAATGAGGGCAAACCATCGTAGATTATTAAAAACACAAACCCTTCACTGTACAACAGCTGCACCTTCAGTAAACTTCCTAATTCCTGCAGCACGAGGACTTTATGATTGTTTATGAGTGTCAAAAGTGGCTGATCTGTTCAGGGAAATATTTGACTGTCACTGCATCCCAAATATAACTAAACAATATAACTAAAGAAATCTCCACTGTGCTGAGTGATAGCGCTTCTTAAACTGAACAGCGCATCATCGATGACTTAAACGTGCTCAAGCCCGAATGTAAAGTGAGTGCGGGCCGTCGGGGGAGACGGGAGGGGGGACAAGCATGCTTCGGCCCGGTTCAAGACAACTGTACATAGTGTGAGTACGCCCAGAAATTGCATATATTTGAACTGTAATGTGTCTCGTTTACCTGTGATCTGATTGAGCATTATGTGTCTTATTACCGTGTAAACAGGGCAGAATCAGTCATGTTAAATTCGCTGTCTCCCTCTTTCTCATCTACAAAGTCATCCTTGCCTTTCTCATAGTAATCTTCATAAACTAGCCTACATATGGCGCGTGATAACCTTGGTTGAAAAAGCCACGGGCTGCAGCATGCAGGCGAACAATGACAAAAATAGATTGACTGAATCAAAAACGTGCTCAAAATGAAGTAAAAAGTAAAAGTTGTCAAAAATAGTGGAGTAAATTACTGATAACAGAAAAATCTACTTAAGTACAGTAACAAAGTATTTGTACTTTGTTACTTCCCATCTCTAACGGTGATATATGGAAATATGTGTTCAAACATCTGTTGTCATCAGTAAAAATGCATCCGTGACTAAATAAATTCGACGCCCTCCTTACTGCATAAAGAAATACTTCTGTATCACATTACAAGCATCAAACTATGAGGACAAAAAATTTGCAGAGACAGTTTTGACAGTCTGTTGTGTTAACTCAGGATGACGCCTCGGCTTCTTTGCAGTAACTCAAAAATAGTGTGAGACGGCAAAAGGTCACCACACATTTCACTGTGTGTTTTGTGGAGCATAAAATGAACTTATGGGACCATAGAATACAGCCCCATAGCATAAGCGTCCATTAAGACGCCATCAAATTCACACCTTAGTAATTCCAGCTGTATGTGGAGAGCAAGAGCAATCCCATCGACTTAAAAATAGATAACAATTACCTTCGGCTTCAAATCCTACCTTAATTTGGCAGGGGAAATATTCACCGCAATACAAGGTTTATCATGCAAAACCAATGACCACTGGAGCTGCGGAAAAACATTAGTCGAGGTCTTTTTTCAGGGGTAAGTATTGAGTTTTTCAGACCAGGGCTTTTATAATGAAATAACTGGCCCGTACAGAAGCGAAACTGAGAGATGTGTGAGAGTTAATGGGCTTTTCATGCAAATGAGGGATGGCTGAATTAGTGAGGGTGCCCATGGAGGCGTTCAGGAGAGAAGATCTGCTTTATTCGGAGCCAGTGCTGTTGAAACCTTTTATCGTACAGTATGTTGTTCGCTAATCACGGATGAGAGTAGTCTGCTTTAACATGAGCTTGTCTGATTAACCGATGGGATTGGGCTTTTTGTTCATGTTGGATAAAAGCGATCAGCTGAAACGATAAACTTGAACTCTGTGTGAACAAGAAGTGGTGCATTGATTAGAATTATACCTACTAATAGTAGTGATGTAGTACAGTATAGGAAAAAAATCGGTATAGCCTTCATTTAACGTGAAATTCATGCCCAACTGAGCCTAGTTTATCTTAAGGTTTTTTTTTCTTCACTTTCGTCAATTGGTGAAGTTTGTTCCTCGCCACTGTAGCCACTGGCTTGCTTGGTTTGGGACTTGTAGAACTGCCCATTGATGGATTTGCTCTTCAGTGTTTGGACTTTTAGCAGTGAAAATAAACCACACTGAAATTAACTAATCTGAAATTCAACTCTGAAAACTGGGCTGACACAGTTTCAATTTACTATAATCTTCTATGTTAAGCTGCTTTAACACCATCTACATTTTAAATGTGCTATAGACATAAAGATGAATGGAACTGAATTCACACAATTGCAAAACTCTAAACATATAACTATCTTATACAGCATGTACAATTTACTGCAGTTAAAACTGAACATGACTTCCTTCCGGATCACGGCACCAGTTTCCCCCCTATGAACACATTTACCCCACTCTGAGTGGGATTTTAAGAAAGCCTTTTGCAAACTTTTATTCCATTTCACACAAATTAGGTTTACAGGATCAGATTATTGATTGAATTATTGAATTATTGGTGATTTGTCTGTTTTTAGTGGTCTTTGGCTTAAATGAGGTTAGTTTGTAAGGAGGAGGAAACAATGGGGTTTGAGGCTCATTGTTCATCTATAGCTCATAGCTCATCTATGCTATAACTATACAGTATACTGTTTTCCATTCTGGGATACTTTTAAATATACTGTGCATCTTATTTCAAAGACAATTTACATGTTATTATTTGCGATGTTTAAAAATTACAGAATTACTTTCACAATTAATTTGATTTTCAGTAAATAAAATCCTACCATACTTTTTTTACAAATTGAAAAACCAGCATATATACAATCTGATAAAAGTATATTCAAGTTTTAGGACGCAACAAATAATAACTTCATTTGGTATCAGAAGTGGTATCAGAAGTGGCTTATGCTTATTAATAAAGTCATCTAGAATGGCAACGAAGAGTTCTTGCAGGATTCCCAGAGTTCATCAAAATTCTTTGGATTCATTTTCAATGCCTCCTCCATCTTACCCCAGACATGCTCAACAATGTTCATGTCTAGTGACAGGGCAGGCCAATCTTGGAGCACCTTCTTTGCTTTCAGGAACTTTGATGCGGAGGCTGAAGTATGAGAAGGAGTGCTATCCTGCATTTGCCCTCTCCTATGGTTTGTAATGTAATGGGCAGCACAAATGTCTTGATACCTCAGGCTGTTGATGTTACCATCCACTTTGCAGATCTCTCGCATGCCTCCATACTGAATGTAACCCCAAACCACGATTTTTCCTTTACCAAACTTGGCTGATTTCTGTGAGAATCTTGGGTCCATGCGGGTTCCAATAGGTCTTCTACAGTATTTGTGATGTTGGTATGCAGTTCAACAGAGGATTCATCTGAAAAATCTACCTTCTGCCACTTTTCCAAATGATCAACTAGAAGTCAAGTTATTATTTGTTGCTCTTAAAACTGGGATTTACAGTGCTCAACATATGAGTACACACTTCACAAATCTCTCATTTAAATGAATATTTTCTAGAGGATGCTTTAAAATATTATATTTGTGCATACACATTAGTTTAGTCATCACTGAAGCCAAATCTGGAGCTACTCTAACAAAATAACTTACAATAACAGTCCAAAAATCAGTAGCCCACATTTATATGTTAGGGCAAAATATAAATTATATATATATATATATATATATATATATATATATATATATATTTTAAAGAGCAAAAATCAAGAGAAACACAAAATATATGTAACATTTTGTTGAAATTTTGTATTTTGTATTTTTATTTATTTTTTTATTTTGCATGAATTTAAAGTTTACAGTACACTGTAAAAAAAAATCCCGTAAAAGTTACGGTAGAACTGGCAGCTGTGGTTGCCAGAAATTTACCGTAAAAATACAGTAGAGATGTTTTTCAGTTTACGGTAGCAGTAACCGTAAAATTTACGGGGAAAAACTGTAAGCTGTGGTTGACAGAAATCTACTGTTAAAATACAGTAGAGATGTTTTTCAGTTTACGATATAATTAGGAGAACTGTAAAATTCACGGTAAAAAACTGGCAGCTGTGGTTGCCAGAAATCTAGCGTCAAAATTATGGTAGAGATGTTTTTCAGTTTACGGTATTATTAAGAGAACTGTAAAAGTCATTAACATAAAGACTGAGAAATATATTTTTTGCACATAACATCAAAAGAATGCAACATCTACTATTATTATGACCAACAGGCTAAAAAAAGTCAATACCTTTGAAACGTCACAAATTAAATTGAATATAAATTTTAAATATAATTTCATGACACTAGTTTATTTATTCATTCAGTAACATCTGAGTATTTGAAAACACTTCCAGTTAGATCCTGTCTAAATCTGAAGGAGTCCTTGAATATAATAATAATAATAATAATAATAATAATAATAATAATAATAATAATAATAATAATAATAATAAGCAATAATAACAATAATAATCAAAATCAAAATAATATCAAAAAATAATAATAATGCAATTAAATTCTGGGGATAGACCATACCTGCCAACACTCCCGTTTTCCCGGGAGTCTCCCGTATTTTAGACCCGTCTCCCGTATTGTTCTGTCTCCCGGTAAACTCCCGGAATCCGACCCCCGCTCCTCAGCATTTTGGTACAGTCCGGGCTGAAACCTGGTGCTTGTGCCCGTGCTCTTCCGGTCGCGCACAACCTCTCCGCGCTACAGTTTGCGCGCCTCCATATCCCCAAACCTCTCACCCAACGGCAAATGATTTAGCACCGGGAGTGTGAAGGTATTTCCCTTGTAGAGTCAAACTGATCTGCTTCTCCTTTATTTTAATTATTTTAACAATTTGATTTGACCGTTTATTCTTTTCTTGTTCACAATCAGAGATGTTTTAAAGTGAGAGTTTCTGAACTTGTCTGAGTATATTACGTCTGAGAGATTACTGCAAATTCACTACTCATCTATAATGATATACTGTATTCAAACATCAATACATTTAGTTAAATTGACAAGCTTAGATAAAGCGTAGTGCAAATATAAAATACCCCATTTATTTACCATAGGCTGTTAAACAGAAATGGTAGAACGTGATGACGTCAGTAATATGCAAATTAGCGTATGACGTAATTCCCCCCCCCCCCCCATCCCCCCATCCAAAAACATGGTTTTAACAGTACTGTATACATCTGTAAAAAAAATACAGTGGCTTACTTTTTTCAATTCATCTTTATTTGTATAGCGCTTATACAATGTATATTGTGTCAAAGTAGCTTCACATGGAAGATTATAGTGATTATAGTTTTTAGTTTTTCATTGAATTTTACCATTGTTTTAAGAGTTGTTACGGTAAAATAATGTAATTTTAGCAAAACAATAATGTAAAAAGTACCAAATTTTTCTGTATTCACATTAACAGTATTTAACTGTTAATTTAACTGAAATTTCATGTTTTATAATTTACAGTTTTTTCCTTCGCTCTTTTAAATTATTTTACCGTGAAAACTACGGGCATTTTTTACAGTGTATCTTTGTATTTCCGAAGATATTCAGTGACTAAAATATTATTTCAATAAATATATATGCCTTATTGTCAAAATGGGGGGGGGGGGGGCATTTATATATACTCCCATAACTGGGGTAAAATGTAATTAATTTGGTTTTTAAATAGTCTGAGAAAATGTCTTAGTCTAGTTAAAAATAAATAAAATGGGAATTATATGACAAACATTTTCTTTTTCGACTTTATTTAGTCGACTACACAGAATACAGCAAAACAAAACAAGAATAAATGTCCCTCAGTATTTCACACATACACACACACAATCCCTCTCATCCCTTATCCATTTCTCAGTATAATTTCACTCCATTTAAAATCGCCACCGCTTCTGTCTTGCCAAGCCTGAATTGATTTTTTTTAGGAATTCAAAGCCTTTCACCTCTCCAAGTCTGTGTTGTGCCAGCACCGGGTGTAGTTTGCATATGACTAATCTTCTGCCGTGTTTATTTGTAAGCTTATATCATTTCAAGCCTTGTCCCCTGTTTTCTATCTTTCCCCTCTCTCTCTCTCTCTCTCAGCTCCCGGCTGTATCTCTCTTGTGAAACACAATCCAAATCTACCTTTAAACACATGCAAATATCCACTAAGACAGACGAGGACTCTTGCAATCGTGTGTAAGAGCACCTAATGTCACACATAAGTGCCTGTGGGCGTTTTTTTAGTGCTTCTCAACTGGTGGGTCGTGACCAAAACGGGTATCACGTCTGCTCTATAACAATGCAAACAATGAAATGCAACTTAGCATAAAACTGTGCATATTTATAACAGGAAAATAAGTATGCTTTTAATGGGGAATGAGAAGATCTCTGCTTTTGATGTCAGGAGATTATTTGGCCTGGTGGTTGTTCCAATCGGGGGGTTCATATTTGTCATTTTGTTTATACGTTTGAAAAGTTGTCAAGGTTCCCAATTCGATGCAAACTCATCGGCAAATTGTTCATATTTGTCAGTGTGTTTGTTTTAGCCTGGTAAATCAGACCTCTCATGTTGTTTATGCATTTATAAAATTGGAAAAATTCCCATTTGATGCAAATTTATCTGTAAAGTATGATTTTTTTAGTATAATGAATCAAACTTCTGATGTTGAGGATGATGATGATGATGAAAGCCTTTATTTGTCGCATACACTGTTACATGCAGTGACAACTGGACCCCTCCAACCATACACAAGCATCACACATTTAAGGGGAAGAAAGGTCAGACTAGAGGTAGCATATAGAATAGTAAATAAGATACATTAGGGAAAAGTTTATGCATTTATGAAACTGTCAAGTTTCCTATTTTATTTGCAAATAATGAATATTTGGCCCAGTTTTTATTCACGATTTGGTTATGGATTTTATAAATTGTCTGGTTTCCTATCTGATGCAAATTCACTGGGCACACTTTACAATAAGATTTCATTAGTTAATGTATTAACTAACATTAACTAATTAGGAACAATACTTGTACAGCATTTATTAATCATACTTCAACATTTACTAATGCACTATTAACATCCAAATTCATGCTTGTTAACATTAGTTAATGCAGCGTGAGTTAAGAAATAACGTTAACAAACAAAGAAATACTGTAATAAATGTATTGTTCATGGTTTGTTCATGGTAGTAAATGCATTAACTAACATTAACTAATACAACCTTATTGTAAAATGTCACCAATTCATTTTTAAATGATAAACTTTTCACCCAGAGTTTCGGTTTGAAAAATCATACTTCTGAAGTTTAATACTTTTACAGTTTAATTGTCATTTAGACTGTGAAGTTAATTATTCATCTGCATATTGTTAATTAAGTGCAGTTAATGCTCAAGCAAACATAAGCTGGTTTAAGATGGTTTATGGTGGGCTCATAGCCTGGCCAAGTTGTTTTTATCAGCTGATAAACAACCAAAACCCCACTAAAGCTAGAAGACCAGCAAACAAACTTGGTCTGGTTTAAGATTTTGGTTTGAAGTGTTTATGAGGACTCTCCATAGGCTTAATGTATTTTTTACTGTAAAAAGCACTTATTATATTGCCTTACCTTATGCAAATTCACTGGAAACCTATGGCAGATTTTGAATATCAAAAGTAGTTGTGTCACGATACTGGAATTTGCAAATTCGATACGATACCTTGAAAAATATTGATATTCAGTACCATTTTCGATACCATGCGAAACAAATTCTACAACATTAAAAGTATGCAAGTGAAGTAAAAAGGGATAAAAAAAAAAACTAAAACATAATGCTTATACCAGGTACACCTTAAGCCCAAAAAACAATAAATTACAAAAAAAAAAATTAGTCCGATCTCTTTTTTGGGGGGGGATTTTTCTAAAACAAAAGTGTTAAAATCTAAATATTATTTATCTTTAAACAAAATTTTGAAACAACTTTTATTCAAAGATTTTATTACTTTATTACTTATTTTAATTCACTGAAACCAGAAATGCTGACTGAATGTTTTAAAAAATATATTTATTTATTTATTTATTTATTTATTTATTTATTTATTTATTTATTTATTTATTTATTTATTTATTTATTTATTGATGGTGTTTTTAGAAAAGTGATTAGTTTTTGATTCTTTATAAATATTTCAAATAAACATATTTTTTTTATAAAATATAAATAAATAAATAAATAAATACATAAATGCATAAATAAATAAATGAATAAATAAATAAATAAATAAATAAATAAATAAATAATTTTTAAAAAACATTCAGTCAGCATGTCTGATTTCAGTGAATTACAATAAGTAATAAAGTAATAAAATCTTTAAATTATTATTAATTATTCATCTCCCTGCTGGTGAGAAAAGAGTGCGAGAGCAAGGCGAGTATCGATACTAACTTAAAGCAAGATTGTATCATTTTTAATAGTTCAGTAACGATATTTATCGATATATTGATATTTGTGACAACACTAGTCAAAAGACACCATTTAGTATGATTTTAAGGATTTAGAATCATGAGGACATACTGTAGGGCGTCCTTATAAACCACCTCAACATTGTAACACCATCTACATATATCACAAAACCAGTTCTAGGGTTAATTTGGGGAAACTGAGATGTGTGCATCATATGAAAGCTGAACAAATAATGCATGTAAAAATAAATTGTCTTTTAAGTTGTCCAAATTTGCATATTACTAATAAAAATGTATGTTTTGATATATTTACAGAAGGAAATTTACAAAATATCATAATGTAAGGTTATCTTCACTTATTATTCTAATTTTTTTTTATTCTAATTTCTAATGATTTTTGGCATAAAATAAAAAGCAATCATTTTAACTCATAAAACATATGAGTTGAAAAACTAAAAAATATCAGTATCTGATACTATTTTCAATACCATAGGGAACAATTTCCGCAACATTAAAGTATGCAAATGAAGTAAAAAGAGAAAAAAATAACTAAAACATGCTTATACCAGGTACATTAGCAGTCTTTAAGTCCAAAATACAATGAATTACAAAATAAAACTAAATGAGTGCAGTTATTCCCAAAAATATACCCATATATCTAAACCTAGGGGCACAGATAATAACAAAGATATGACAATCAACACTGAATTACGTAATAAGTCTAGACACAAACTAAGAGACACAAAAATCTGAGCCGTACAGCGGAGCCAGTTGAGGAGCACTGCGGATTGTAGAACAGCCCTTTTTCATTGCAGTTGTATTGGCGCAGAGCTATTAAGTTTGAGACCTTTTAGTCTGCAGAGATGAGCTGGAAACGCATCTTCTCTTCTCTCGTGTTGACTGTTGTAATTGTTTTGAATCCTCCAGGGCAGTGACTTGACACTCTCTGAGACGCTGTGCTCTTGTGATGTTTTTCGCTCTATTCTCACAGCATTATTAGCTATATAAATCTACACAGGGGTGAAAAGCCACGGCATTCTCAGATCTGTCTATATAGCAGTTCAGATATAACATCACATGGGATATTAGAGGAGGTTAGAGCAGGACACATACTACTTTGGAGGTCGATCTAATACATTTTCAGTCTTGCCTTTAAGTTATTATTTTTTGTGTGTCTGTGTGTGCAATAGAAAATGTGCAATGAAAGGGTGCCGATACCGAAACCCGAGCCGATACTTCTATAATACATAAAAAAAGATTAAAGAAGAGCGAAGAAACAGATCCAGGATGTTCCTTATTTTTTATTTAATTCACCTTATTTTAACATTCAACAACTCTGTTAACAAACAGAGCATTTCTGTGAGGGAGCTTGAACAATCAAGTAATAAATAACATCGATTCTTCACTTTTGGACTTTAGTGCAACGGTAAATATAAAAAAAAATCTAATATAAAACAAATAGCACCTCAGCTTAAAATACCCTGCAGGCAATCCCAAGTTGACATATCTCACAGTTTGCTACGGCAATGTTGTCCTCATCAACTTTATAATACCTCCAGACCACAGACATACTCTTTCTGCTTCAAGCTCCTTCCATGTTCTAATTTGCCGGCATTTAACCAATATCGTCTCTGCAAGAAAGTGATGTCATGCTGCACATGTTGCTGTTTCTGTGTGAAGTCAAGAAAGAGGTCTAACTCTGTGCCACCGCATAACTATAGGCATATTTATTTGAGTCCTGATCGGGAAGTAACGTTCTGAAACTGTGCGATCGGGCCCGATTTTCGATCACGTGATCAGATCTGGACATCCCTATATATATATATATATATATATATATATATATATATATATATATATATATATATATATCATTTCAGCATTGAAATCGCAATGTTCAAATATGCAATAGTCACATCCCATAACATGCAATAGTCACATCAAAGTATCTGCAATGCAAACAATTACAAAAAACACCAGCAAATTAAGAGAATATTCTATAACAACGCAAACTAATTAAAAAAATGCATGTATTTTCTCATAACACATGCAAATAGCACAGAACACAAGGGAAATGAACCGCCAACTTATCCAGCATATGTTTTAAGCCGCGGATGCCCTTCCAGCTGCAACCCATCACTGGGAAACATCCATACATACTCATTCACACTCAAACACTACTGACAATTTTAGCTTACCCAATTCACCTATAGCACATGTCTTTGGATTTGTGGGGGAAACCGGAGCACCCGGACAGGGGTCCACATGAACAAGGGGAGAACATTCAAATGCCACACAGAAATGCCAACTGGCCCTGCTGAGGCTGGCAACAGCGACCTTCTTGCTGTGAGGCGATCGTGCTACCCACTGCGCCACCATGATGTCCTTTTTTCCAATATCGTGCAACCCTAATATATACAGTATATAGTCATTTAAATAATGCAATTACTTCCTTTAACTTCAGATTAGTGTAAAATAAATCAATGAACAAATGCAACAAACTAATATTTAAATGTTGGTAAAATCTGTTTATTTGCATTATTATTATTTATTTATTATGCATTGTTTGCTTGTTTGTTTATTAAATGAATGTAATTTTTCTTATTTATTTATCAATACATTTATTTATTTTTAGTATTTTTAATTGTTTAGTTTTTTGGTTTCTTTATAAATATCTTTTAATAAATGTATTTTTTATTTAAATATATAAATAAATAAAAATACTAAATAAATAAATAAATAAATAAAAATACTAAATAAATAAATAAATAAATAAATAAATAAATAAATAAATAAATAAATAAATAAATAAATAAATAAATAAATACTTTTTTCAGTCAACATTTCTTTCAAGTAACAAAAAGGTTTTTAGTTGTCTGGTTTTAGTTTTAGTAAATTACAGTAAATAAGGGATAATCAATAGATAAAGGATTTTAAATACACGTCAAGAAGGCATATAACCAATATTTGTGATAAACAAAATATTTGACGTTCTTACAAAATATTTGCCAGTTACAACACGTTACATTATCCAGTTCGATATATTTACAAAGATTATGCACGAAGGAGATCATGTGTATTTGCATGTAAATGACATGGGCATATCTAATAGCTCATAGTAACATGCATTAGCTATCTCTCAAATATTTTGTAGCATATTTGCGAGTCGTTTGATCAACATCAGCCCTGGTGAAGCACACGTTAATGTAATCCTTGAGATTACGCTTAGCAATGAAGACTCTGGCAACTGTCCCTGAGTTACTATGGCTATTGCTAATGTTTAAGGGTAGCGCATTTATTTCAAACTATGATCAAAACTGACTGGAACTACATGCACCACACTTTCAAGCAAATCAGAATCAAGAATTTCATCAGACCATGGAATAACCCCAATTAAATGTACAAAAACCATTAATTCTTGAACAAAACCACTGACGTCTCTTTGTGTTCCTCTTCTAGATCTTTCATATGACGTATGACCTGGCGAGTGCAGTGGTAAGAATCTTTAATCTGATTGGCATGATGCTGCTGCTCTGTCACTGGGACGGATGCCTGCAGTTCCTGGTGCCACTCCTGCAAGACTTCCCTCCCGATTGCTGGGTGTCGCTAAACGGTATGGTTGTAAGTATCCAAAACTTTTCATCACTCTTTCTGGATTAGGTCAGAATGCTCATTTTGATCCGTGCACGAGAAAAACGATTTAGTGGAAATATCCTCTAAATATTTAACTGTTCTACATTAAGACAGTAAATACATGCTGCGTTCACATCGTCTCAGAATTACCGTAATTACGAGGTGACAACTCTCAGCATCACGGGACTGGGAAATTACTCATTTCTATGGCAACTCTCATGGATCCAAGGGTGGCTTTGTTGGTTATGACAGAAAAATAGTTAATCACTACAGAAATTCACCTCCTGCAAAATACAGAAGCAACCGAGCACCTGGTAATAATAAAATGGCCTATCAGACAAGTGTATTTATAGCTGGAAAATATCTTGAAATGTCTTGAAGTAGCCCAGTTTTCATATTCAGCTGTAGAAATTTGATTTGTAAATATGCAGGGTAATGCAAATTGTATCCTCTTACAATCTTCACAAATAATCAAGTGAACATGCTGCAGCTAAATGTGGTTGTCAGGTTTAATTTTAGTGCTTATCATCTTCTGTACGCACAAAATTGAATCATTTAGAGGGCAACCGCATTTTACAACTAAATCGCCTCCTGAAATATAAAGGGAGAGACAAAATAATTGTAAAAAAAAAAAAAAATCATTGGAGTGTGTTTGGAGCAAGAAATCACAAATGAAATGGGGGTTTTGTGTTGCCAGATTTTGCTATAAAGTGGCAAACAAGACCAAACCAAATACTTTATATCGAAAATAATAACAAAATGCAATTAACGTCAGAATTATTAGCCCTCCTGAATTATCAACCCCATGTATATTTTTCCCCAATTTATATTTAACGGAAATTCGATTTTTTCAAGTTCTAATAGCTCATTTCTAATATCCTATTTATTTTACCTTTGTCATGATGACAATATATAATATTTTAATTTATATTTTTTTCAAGATACTAGTATTTAGCCTGCTCTACCAAATAATTGACCATTTTTTGACTGTTTTAAATAATGACTGTTAAAGTCATTTAAGGAATGACTGTTTTAAACACTTTATTTTGGTTTTATTGTAAAAAAAAAAAGCATGTAAAATGAGAATCTGAAATATTGTATGGCATACTTCAAAAAATAAAGATGATTTAGCATTCAAAAATGTTTTATTTTGAATATATATATATATATATATATATATATATATATATATATATATATATATATATATTTTTTTTTTTTTTTTTTTTTTTTTTTTTTTTTTTTTTTAATAAATTTATCTTACACGTCATATTTTCAGATTTTTCATAGTATATGTATTAAGTCCGGTACTTTTACCATAAACTGACATATCAGCTACTTGGTAGAGGTTGATATTTTAGAAATTATTGGATGTGTTGAAAAAAATGCATTGAGTGTGTTAACTAGGGACATTAGGAGTTTTTCTTTGTGGGGTAGTTAAAGGGTTACAGGGAAGAAGCCAGTCAGAGTTGATAGCTAAATATTGAGCAGTGTTTGCATGTCCTTTATGTCATAAATCATTAAAATAAATGTGAAATAACATTCATTTCAAGTTGATTTAAAAATTAGATTTTTCCTCAGTAAAAATCTATTTTCGATTCATTTATTAGCAAATATTTTGCAGCGTTTGTATGTCCTTTACTGCATAGAATTAATTAAAATAGAAGTAAAATAACATTTATTACAAGTTGATTTTAAAAAAAGCACCTAAATAGTTTCGCAGTTTTTTTGCAATAGTTTTTTCAGCTGAATAAAATATTTTCCTTTCATGTATTTCATCATTGAAGATTTCTTAAAAATACTGTAAAAATCTCGTCTCGTTCTCGTGAACCCAATCTCATGTCTCGTCTCGTCTTGTGGAATAAGCGTTTCATCACACCCCTACTTTTTAGCATATAAGTAGAAGACAAAAACTAGCCAGACAGTAATGTGTGAACTGTGGAGTGGGCTAAACCTAAAAAAAAACAGTCAGTATTTTGTAGTAAGTGTACTTTTTTGGCTTTTATTCTTGCCATAATAAAATATATAGTAGAGCAACCCATGTTCTGTGCTATTAATATTTTAATAAACTGTAATAGGTAGAACTGTCCGAGATATGAACAAAAGCAAGTGATGCATAGCAAGTTTGATTTAAAAAAATCTTGAATGGTTATAAAAATTTTTTAAATAATTTATTAATGATATGTTATTAATGATATGACATAGTTCTGGAAACTTCCTACTTCTATGTTTATCTGTCTGATTTTTTGGTCGATTTCTTTTGAGCGAAAGCGTCAAGAATAAAAGCCTGTTAAAATCTGTTTCGCGAGGTGTGTGCACACTCAGCTGAGGTCTGTGAAAAGGTATAAATCAGCCTTAAGGGGCCGTTCACACAAATGCATTTTTCCTTTCCAATGCGCAAGTTTTCTATTGTTTCCAATGTAAACATGCGCTTGACAGACGTGCATACCTGCCAATGCTCCCGTTTTCCTGTCTCCCATATTTCATTTTCATATTTCATATTCCTCCCATTTTGTTATTTCTCCCGGAAAACTCCCGTAATTTCAACCATAGTACAGTTACTAACACCATAGTACACAATGCCTGGTTCTCAACACAGTCAACAGTGTTATTCAGACATCTCACCCCTGAACCTAACCAGGACCAATCAGAAGAGCTAGGAGGCGGGGCAAGCTTTGTAAGTTTCTGTTTACAGGCTCTCTCAGTGGCTGTCCGGGTACACTTGTGCTTTGCGTTTTTTAAAAACATTCAGACACATTGTGTTCGGTGTGAATGAACCCTAAAACTGTTAAACTAACCTGGTAAGACCCCTTTAAATCAATGTGGCAAATTTCTTTGTAATTGATTCTGAAATTTGCAAAATATTGTTATATTATTAACTATTAGCAACTTATTAAAATAGTTTCTGCACTACTTTTGTCAAAGTACGCAATCGAAAGGAGAAAGTTAATGCAGCAACCCAGAGGATATGAATATTTGGACTTGCACGTCCCATTGCTGTTAAAATCCAAGAGGCGCTGGGCAGAACATTTTATACTTGACCTTTATCAAACGAGAGCTGTTCAGCTAATCAGGACAGATGGCTCGCTGTAGTTTTTGACCGCACATCATGTTGGTGCTAAATGGATGTTAAAATGCCAAGATTATTATTTTTTTCCTTCCCTCCTTCCAGCTTTTTTACGAATGAGTTCAACTCGCGTTTCAGGTCAAATTGCAGTGCTGGTAAAAACATTAGGCTTTTTTAGTTCAAGGCCAATCGTGTCACGTTGTTTTAAGAAGTCAGATTTTTCCCACTAACAAAGATTATGCATTTGAGACTTTGAGATCAGCAGCAGACGGCTTGTAAGGGGGCATGTGCAGATCTCTTTGCATATTCGTCTGAGCCTGTTAGCATGGCATCACATTAGGTAACAGTCTTGGGTGGCGGTGGGCTGATTGGCGTTATGCAATCATATCCCCTCAAGTGCTACGGGGCTCAATCTAACTTTTGAGGTGATTCTGCAAACCCCTCGGCTCTTACCGGGAATCATTGATATTCATGTTTTGAAATGTGGCAAAACCTCCGGCTATACTGAACGTGACATTTCTGCCTAATTAAAGACGCTCTGTGATGAGCGTTGTGAAAATTCAAAGCCTGTTTTTATCTGAGAAACCTTTTTACGTCATATGCTCTACTTGTCTTCACCCAAAACAATATCAAAGCTTTGTCTTTTGTTATGGTAATGCTTAGAGAAAGTGACATAACCGTGCTCCAGATATGTGCTTTTTTTGTTTAATTCTAAGCATCCAAAATACAAAAAACATTTCTCATCTATCGTCTTTGCTCTCAGAGCTAAAGAAGAGGTCAAACGCTTGTGGCGATTCACTGCAGTTTGATGCGATAGGAGGTTGAAATTGCCCCTTGTGGCTCTGATTTGAAATATTAGCCTCAGGTTCCTTATTTCTTGACTTTTCAGAGAGAAAGAGAACTATTTTGGCACATGCGCACACACACATACACATATAAGATCTTTTACAAAACGTAGTGAGCTGCCTATCTCAGCATTTAAGAAATCACTAAAATGACAGACTTTTTTTAAAATACACTGCAAAAAATTTTTTTAAAATAAAAATAAAATTCTTGTTTCTTGTACAAATATTTTACAATTCTTAAATCAAAAAGTCTTTTTTAGACAAGCAAAACATACACAGCAAATTCATTAGTGTTAAATTTCGAGTGTTGAGGTTATTTAGAGTAAAGTGCTGAAATTCTAGAGTTAAAGATCAAATAACCCTCTCAGTGTTGGAAGCTGATTTGCCTCCTTGTCGTACAGAGTTACACAAATTTTTTAAGTCCACTTTGAAAAATTTCAAGAACATAATCAAGTCCCTTGCAATGAAACACCAGATAGCTGTCGCATATACCATTGGGGGTCACTCTTTACAAAAGGGATTGAATCTGGGCCTGTTAAGTCAAAGAAACTGACTGATGTTGACGATGGTAATTTGATTGCAGAACATTTTCAGATATGTTAAGTGAAGTAAATATCACAAGTTGGATTAAACACGAAGACACAGAGTTTCACACAGGTCTTGTTGTTTGCACAGATGTTGTTGAAGAATTGCCAGTGTTCAACAAAATTGTTGGTATATTTCTGAGGAATGAAGTTTATTTTTTGGTGCGGAAATGGAGACTGCATTTGTGGAACATTTACAAGCATTTGAAGTTACTGAAAACATGCATAACGTTTTAGTTGTTATGCCTCATGACTTGAGATTCTTTAAGCCCTTTGATATCCAAATGGCTTGTGGTGCAGACTCGTTGCTTTATGTACCAGACTGCTGCAATGTGTGGATTGTAAGACAATGTTTAATGTTTTGTTTTGGGAAATTTTTTGTACAAGGTCATTGTGCAGAGTGTTTTAAGTGCCATGTAAAAACCCTGTTAAAGAAAAAATAAAATGTATTCATTGCAGCACATAATTATTGCATTAGTGTTGAATTGAAATGGTACATTGTAATTATAGAATTAATGGCAGGGGATAAATTAAGTACAAATGTAAAATATTTGAAATGAACACTGGTGTTACAGTGTTGGAAATTTGACCTAAGAGTGGTAACACAACACCTGAGTGGTGTTCATATGATCCTTTGTGGTGTTAATATTTTACACTATACGAGTTTGCTAATTAACACTCTCTGAGTGTTAATAATGTTAACTCTTTCAAAAGTGTTATTTCAACACTTTTATAGTGGTTCCCATATAAACTCTGGGGAAGTGTTAATTTTAACTCTAAGGTAGTTACATCTACTATCTAAAATTTGCAGTGTAGTCTTGTTTTCAGAAATAATATCCGCAAAATTAAGTGAGTTTTTTCTTAAAACTGCCAATTGGCTAAGCAAAATAATCTTATTTATAAGCAATACAAAATTATTTAGCTTACACCATTTTAAGGAAACCGTTTTAAGGAAAAACTCATTTTTTTTGCAGTATACACTGTATAGGTTATTTTTAAATACTTTTTTACTTCACAGTATATTTGTGTGTGCTGTGTATTTACCTGTATTATATTATAAGGTTGTTTTGTATTTTTTTTATTTTAACTTTCAAGAAATTAAACATTTTTACTCAGGTCAGAATTGTGAAATATAAATAGTTTATAAATAACATGTCAACTATTAAAATAGTTTTTCAACTTTTTTTTTTTTTTTTTTAAGTTTTCTGTTGTGCTCTCTATAGCCCTTTTACACATACAGACCTTTCCGGAAAATTACCCGCAATCTTCCGGAAAGGTCTGTATGTGTGAACAGGCCCTTTTTGAAAATACCGATAAATTCATTGTGACAATTTTCCGGAAAGAGAAGTTGTAACATTACCAGTAATTTGCCGGAATGCTGCTCTGTGAGAACGTAAAAGGAAGATTGCCGGAAAGAGCGCGTTCAGGCTTAGAACGAGCTGACATGAGACGTCTACTTTAGCCAATCAGAACACCCAGACGCTTTCACATCCGTGCTGTTTATGAAAATAAAAGCCTTTGAATATTTTCCAGACACATTTAGCTGCTAGATGTTAGTCAGATAACGTTTCTAGGTTCTTTCTGTGGCCAACTGTGTAAAGAAGTATCGATAAAATGCTTATGATAAGACATTGTTTGTTTACCTTCAAGCTCTGCTTCCTTCAGTTGCTTAATGCGTGTGCAAGTGAAGGAGCCGGTGAGTGCCAGCACACACACATATTATGTACATCTTGACATGCGAAAGTGTTTCTCTATATGTTTTCATCGAAGTTGTTCACAATACTTATCCATCCACAGAGTTTGTAATGTAGTCAAATGTTTTACAAATACAAGCGTGGCCATTTAGGGGTCATTTATGGTTAATGATGTCAGAATTTACCGGTATTTTGGATGAATGTGTGAATGGTCTTTTCCGGAAAAATTCCGTAACGTCCTTTCCTGTGTGAACAGCTCTTTTTTTAATCTACCGGTAAAGTCGTTCTGGAAATTTTTCGGATATTTACCGGTATCACTGTGTGAAAGGGGCTTAAGGCTGCATTTATTTTAATATTAATAATACAATAATTAATATTAATATTAATTATTATTATTATTATTATTATTATTATTATTATTATTATTATTAATATTAATATTAATAATAATAATAATAAAAATAATAATAATTCACTGCAGTTTGATGCGACAGGAGGTTGAAATTGCCCCTTGTGGCTCTGATTTGAAATATTAGCCTCAGGTTCCTTAGCACACACATAAGCACACACATACTGTATAAAAGATATTTTACAAAACCTTCTACACAGCATTTATAGAAATCACTAAATCATTGCCAGTTTTTTTTTTTAAAGCAATTAAGTCTTTGTCTTGTCTGTGTGCTGCATACCTAAATTTATTATGTTGTAGTTTTACTTGTAAAGGTTGTCAATTTTTTTTTTTAACTTTCAAGATATTTAAAGATTTTCTGAAAAGTTTATATCTTCATATATAATTGGAAAATATAAATAGTGTATAAATAACATGTCAACTATTAAATTGAGTTGTCTGTAAGATTTGTTGCTTTTCAAGTAAGTTTTCTGTTGTGCTCACCAAGGCTGCATTTATTTTAAATAATAATAATAATAATAATAATAATAACAACAATAATTGCAAAATAATAATAATTGCATACTACTACTACTACTACTACTACTACTACTACTAATAATAATAATAATAATAATAATAATAATTGCAAATGAATAATAATAATAATAATAATATTAATAATAATAATTGCAAAATAATAATAATAATAATGATGATGATGATGATGATGATGATAGCAAAATTATAATAATAGCAAAATACTACTACTACTACTACTACTACTAATAATAATAATAATAATAGCAAAATAATAATAATTATTGCAAAATAATAATAATAATAATAATAATAATAATAATAATAATAATAATAATAATAATAATAATAATAATAATAATAATAACAATAATTGCAAAATAACAATAATTGCATAATAATAATAATAATAATGATAATAATAATAATAAACAATCATAATAATTGCAAAATAATAATAATAATAATAATAATAATAATACCGGCAAAATAATAATAATAGCATAATAATAATAATAATAATAATAATAATAATAATAATAATAATAATAATAATAATAATAACAATAATTGCAAAATAATAATAATAATAATAATTGCAAAATAATAATAATAATAATAATAATAATAATAATAATAATAATAATAATAATTGCAAAATAATAATAATAATAATAATAATAATAATAATAATAATAATTATTATTATTATTATTATTATAAATAATAATTATTTTGATATATTTTATATTATTATGTTTTAGTATTTTTTTTTCCAGTGATGAAATTATTTAATGAATCATTTGATGAACAAAAAGTTCAAAAGTTTTTTTAAATAGTCTTTACTGTCACCTTTAATCATTTAAATGTTTTAAATGCATTCAAATGAAATTCATACCTATTCATATTTATATCAAACAGAAAATAATCTCATCTTGAAATACGATCATAACTTAAACCCCAAACTCTCTTTTCCAAGGCCATTGTCGCTTCAGCAATCAAACACACACATCACATCCACCACTCCTATCGAATGCAGATCACACAATATTGTAACCCAGTCCTTTGTTCTAGGACTCATTGGCTTTAAATGAGCTTCTGTTATTAAGCCATCAATTTTGTAGGTGTTTTGATGCGACGTTTCCTCGGCGAGGGGGTTTCTATAAACCGATAGAGATGCAGCACCCTCCTCCTTTCTGTAAAACGATATCAAGACCGCATCATTATTTTCCATCTGTCTTATTCCCCTGGGCTTTGTTCGGATAAATGCCACAACCGGAGAATCATAACAGAAACAAACAGGAAATCAAAAGGCAAGGGAAGCGTTTTGTTTTACTTTCCTCTACTACAAGACTCATCAATTTTTATGTACCTTCCTCGGTCTACCTCTCTTTCCCTCAGCGTCTTTCTGTGACTTTGAATCAATGACCTCCCTGTTTACCTCCGCACCACTTTCTCCTCCCTAAAAAAAAAATCAATGCAGATGAAAAATGAGCAAAGATTCCTGCGGCTGTCTTTTTTTCAACCGTACAAGGATGGGGGGTCCCGGAGGGAGGCGGTGGCCCTGCTGATCGCTAATTCAGAGTTTAGATGGGCGAAGGGAAGAGGAGGATATAATGGCCTGGTGGGGGAGTGCTAATTGGGACATTGAGTCTGAGCAGACAGGAGGCGACACCGACTGTGTTACCGGCCAGGCTGTCGGGTTAATTTAGCCATCAGGAGGGTTAGCGTCGCAGGATTGTCTGGGGATCTCGACATGCCTCCCTCAGCAGGATACAAATCAAGTGACTGTAACTTTAAATCAATATATATATAACTGGCTTATTTGAAAGAGAGTGCACACAGATGTCACACACTTGTAGCATATTTTGTTCCTTAAATTCAGCGTGAAAGGGCGTCACAGTGGTTAGCACTGTCGCCTCACAGCAAGAAGGTCGCTGGTTCAGGCCCCGGCTGGGTCAGTTGGCATTTCTGTGTGGAGTTTGCATGTTCTCCTTGTGTTTGCGTGGGTTTCTTTCGGGTGCTCCAGTTTCCCCCACAGTTCAAAGACATGCGCTATAGGTGAGTTGAATAAATTCTAAATTCGAACTAAATTGTCCATAGTGTGTTTGTGTGAATGAGTGTGTATGGGTGTTTCCCAATACTGGGCGGGGCTTTCTTTTTTGTGCATCATTCCCTCATTAGAAACTAGCGGTAAGAGGTGCCTGGTTAAGAATATTGTAGCTGAAGTCCTTAACTGATGTCAACAGTAAAGAACCACCAATCCAAACGCAGAAACAAATGGTCTTTGATTGATTCCAGCTGAAACTGAATATTGAGTAGGGGGTGGGGCTTTCTTTTTACTCAACATTCACTCATAGCAAATTAATGGTAAGATGGGCCTGGTTAAGAATCAAAATTGAAGTCGTCAAATTGATGTCTACAGTAAAGAACCGCCAATCTACACGCAGAAACAAATGAAGAGTTTGGTTGCAAAACGCGATAAACGCCATTTTTTGACATTTGGATTTTATTATTGGAAATCACTGTTCAGATGTACCTTAATCTATGTGTGAATTGCTGCCATAAATAACATTGAAGAATGTACATTTTAGGCCTACTTTAAAATGTATTTTTTCACAAAACGCGATATCCGCCAGACCAGCTTCTTTACAAAGTGCGATATAACGGTTATAGACAGGGCCGGAGCAAACTGAACTGGAGCTCTAGGCAAAAGATGATCATGCCACCCTCAAACTGAAAGCGAAAACGAGAGACGGGTGTGATTGCGCGTACGACAGCGAGGACCAGGGCGGTGGGGAGATTGTCGAAGACGCCGCCTATTCTGCCGCCTGGGTCGCCTCTATGGACGCGCCGGCCCTGGTTATAGAACGTTCAGGATGCTGCGCGAGCTCAGCACCGCCGGTGAAGTGCTCCGAGTTTGCTCATTGATTTAACGATAATATCAAAACAAAAAACATACATTTTTAAAAAGAGGATTCAATAGGCTAACTAAAAAAACATTTACCATTTAATTGTTTATACTGTAGGCGAGCTGCCAGTCACGTAGGCTGTCACTGATCAGCTGCTGTCTGTCAGTCAGGGAATCAAAGCTTCAGAGTCAAGCTAACGTCATGGATTTCGATGTAGTATTCTTAAAAGCAGGGTTCGACAATAAGGATGGCAAATGCGATCTAAGAATCGAGAAGCAGCACGACTGACAAAGATAACCGTGTTTGCGCGAGCAGGTGAATACCGAATGAGAGGATGATCACTCGGCTCGCGCCAAAAGCTGATGTGATGCGCTGTTTAAAACGCTTGCGCGTTCCCGTTTCCTTGCATGAAGCTGTGCCTGGAAACGCAACTGGTGTGATCGGTAAATCTTACTTTTCAAACAAAAGATTAATTCACTAGCTTTACTTAATGGTATTACAGTAGTAGAATATAGCCTAAGGTGGATAGACAGCATTTTGCAAAAAAAAAAAAAAAAGTTATGTTGTGTTATGTTGTGTTGCGTACGTTCTGGCCAAAACTAACTCAGAATCGTATTATTATTAATCAATCTTTGTATATATTATTCCATATATTTATGAGGTATTGTTTTTTAACCAATTTAAGATGTTTGGCAATGTTAAGATAAATATGTTGCATTTCGGCATGGTTTTTGACTTATTTATTAACTATTTATGGACATGCAATTGAATAAAAATATCTTGGATTTGAAGAACATCTGTTACTGGCCCAACAACTAATAGTTTAATGCTCAAGTAATAGTTTAATGAACAAAAATTGTGAATGAACTTGACTGTTGATGTTTTGCATAATAATGTCAAATAACCAACATTTCTCAAAATGGATATATCTTGTTTTGCAACGAAACTCTTCAAATGATCTTTGATTGATTCCAACTGAAACGGAATATTGAGTAGGGGGCGGGGCTTTCTTTTTTGTGCATCATTCCCTCATAGCAAACTAATGGTAAGAGGGGCATGGTTAAGAATATCGTAGTTGAAGTCGTCAAACTGATGTCAACAGTAAAGAATCACCAATCTACATGCAGAAACAAATGGTCTTTGATTGATTCCAGCTGAAACGGAACATTGAGTAGGGGGTGGGGCTTTCTTTTTGTGCATCATTCCCTCATAGAAAACAAACAGTAAGAGGGGCATGGCTAGTATATCGTAGCTGAACCTGTCAAACTGATGTCAGCAGTGAGGAACTGCCAATTCACATGCAGAAACAAATGGTCTTTGATTGATTTCCAAAACAAACTTTTTTTTTCCAGTGGATTAACTTGCACAGATTAATGTTTCTCAGAAATAAAATATCATACACGCATGCTGCTTGCATATTATTTTAGCACATTTTGTGCTGAATGCAGTGTCATCTGACTTTAGTCTTTAGCCTTTAATACATTTATAAGAAAATGAAAAAGCACAAATGTCACACAAAAAACCTCTCCAGTGCCTCCAAACCCCACCTACAGATTAAATGCCACAACGTAGTAGGATATGTTTCTGGACATTTCCATAGTTACTGTTTATCACTGGTCTTTACAGGATATTTTAATGTCATGCATTATAAAACAATATTACACAGAGTACTCGATTCTGATTGGTTAGTCATTAGAAACGCAAAGATATGTTATTCTGAGATAACAACAGCTTAAATAATGACATGGTTACTTTAAATAATTTCCACTGTCAGTGAATAAATTCACATGCTTGCCTGTCAAGCTGCTGTTTTTGACCTCTTGACATCTGAATAAAATGAAGGTTAGTGTATGCACCATTCAGCCTTCTGTTTCTGTCAGTGTTGCCTTTAATCAAAGAATTGCTAAACTATTACAGCTCAGAACAATGTTTTGCGTCCAATTTTGTAATTTTGTGGAAAATAGCCTTGTAATAAGCAGGATAAAGTACATCCAGGCGATTGCTTTTTTCAGATTAAAGCCTTTCAAAGTTATTCAACAGTGCTCCACTTTACGTTGGTCTGTCGATAAGCCTGTTAGGGTTTATTTTTGTGATAACAAGTGCCTGAATGTACTTCATCCCTTACATATTATATTCATCTGAATTTAAAAAAAAATTAATAATGCATTAGTCAACCTAGTAACCTGAAAAAAGCACTAGTGGCCACAAAAGCAACCGAGGTCCCTCTGAGAAGTTGTAAAGTGCATCTTCCATTGGTCAGTGTCCCCTTGATACTCCTAGAGGGCTTTTACCACCAAGTTAATTCACAGTGGACTACTTTTACTAGTGGTTGCATCTTTAAAACATTTTAGAGATGGTAAAACTCACTAGAAGACTTTAACCACCTAAGAGGAAGACCATTAAAAAAAGAAAAGAAAAAAAGGTAAAAGGCTAGTTCATATTGGATAAAAAAAGTTTAGAGTCAGCATAATCAAAGAGTAGTTTTTCTTCAGAATATCACTTTCATTAAACATGCAAGTTTAGAATTAAACAGATTTTAATAAATTAATGTATTTGAATACATACACTCACCGGCCACTTTATTAGGTACACCTTACTAGTACCGGGCTGGACTCACTTTTGCCTTCAGAACTGCCTCAATCCTTCATGGCATAGATTCAACAAGGTACTAGAAATATTCCTCAGAGATTTTGGTCCATATTGACATGATAGCATTACGCAGTTGCTGCAGATTTGTCGGCTGCACATCCATGATGTGAATCTCCCATTCCACCACATCCCAAAAGTGCTCTATTGGGTTGAGATCTGTTGACTGTGGAGGCCAATTGAGTACAATGAACTCATTGTCATGTTTAGTCTGAGATGAATCATGCTTTATGACATGTCGCGTTATCCTCTGGAAGTAGCAATTAGAAGATGGGTACACTGTGATCATAAAGGGATGGACCTGGTCAGCAACAATACTCAGGTAGGCTGTGGCGTTGACACGATGCCCAATTGGTACTAATGGGTCCAAAGTGTGCCAAGAAAATATCCCCCACACCATTACACCACCACCACCAGCCTGAACCGTTGATACAAGGCAGGGTGGGTCCATGCTTTCATGTTGTTGATGCCAAATTCTGACCCTACAATCTGAATGTCGTAGCAGAAATTGAGACTCGTCAGACCAGGCAATGTTTTTCCAATCTTCTATTGTACAATTTTGGTGAGCCTGTATGAATTGTAGCCTCAGTTTCTTGTTCTTATCTGACAGGAGCAGTACCCAGTGTGGTCTTCTGCTGCTGTAGTCCATCTGCCTCCAGGTTTGACATGCTGTGTGTTCAGAGATGCTCTTCTGCATACCTTGGTAGTAACGAGTGGTTATTTGAGTTACTGTTGGCTTTCTATCAGCTCGAACCAGTCTGGCCATTCTCCTCTGACCTCTGGCATCAACGAGGCATTTGACCTCACAGAACTGCCGCTCACTGGATATTTTCTTCTTTTCTGACCATTCTCTGTAAACTCGAGAGATGGTTGTGTATGAAAATTCCAGTAGATCAGCAGTTTCGAAATATTCAGACCAGCCCGTCTGACACCAACAACCATGCCACGTTTAAAGTCACCTAATTCACCTTTCTTCCCCATTCTGATGCTCGGTTTGAACTGCAGCAGATCGTCTTGATCATGTCTACATGCCTAAATGCATTGAGTTGCTGCCATGTGTTTGGCTGATTAGAAATTTGCATTAATGAGCAGTTGAACAGGCGTACCTAATAAAGTGGCTGTTGTGTGTATATCAAGTTTAATAACATTTATACATGTATATACACAGACAACTTGTATGGTTTCTTCTTTTAGGTCATTTGAGACAAAAAGTAACTATAGTTTAAACTATGTTTCTGACCTCCAGTTAATGTTTTGAAGGTCTTAATAGTACATGTAATTGTTAAAAAGCTCAACTGTTTTCCAAAACATGCACCCCTTTTAAGTTATTGATGCTTATGTTTGAGTACTGTAGAATAAAAGCTAATTTATGCAAAGCAACACTAGATTTCCTCTCACAGAGTACATAATTAATGCTTATATATAATAAAGATAATTATGCTGAGAGTTTATTTACTACAGCCTTTGGTGCACATTTACAAAGGATGTGAAATTATGAACCAACATCAGCAGCCAAACCAGTAGAGGTTTTGCGGGAAACACTGTCCATAAATCACATTTCCAACATGAGCACTCTGCATAAACACACTGCGAAGAGGAAACATCAATAACTGTAATTGTTTTCCCACATTATAAATTATAAATGAGTTTTTAATTGAATGATGTGCTGCACTCAGCGTTGCTATGCACATGTGATATGATCACAAATTTTTGCATTATTGTCCGCACTACTGCAGCTAGACATTAATGAAATGCTATTTTCGATCTTTAGTACATAAAATAAACCACAACATCACTATGGATGCCTGTAATTATTATTATTATTATTATTATTATTATTATTATTATTATTATTATTATATGCAACCCAACAGATCTTTTTCATTCTATTTTTTCAGTGCTTAAATACTTTCTTCTTCAGTCCATGCAAGGCAAAAAAGAGGTGGTAGAGAGATCTATTCAGAACTACTATTTAATTTGATGACACCAGTACAGCAGAAATTAAAATAAGTGGCGCATATCACCTTTTAATACTGAATCAGTGTGTCATGTTATTTTATATCCACATTGGGACATAAAACTGCCTACAAAGACTCAAATGATCCCTAGGTCTCAAAGAACATTCACAGTGATTTAAATAATACTCATTGTCTGAACTCACATCGGTAGGCCCACATTACAAACTGTGTTCAATAATTGCTTCAAACTGACGAAATCTTGTTGCAGGTGATGAATAGATAGAGACAGAAAAATGGACAGAAAGAAAAGGATGGAAATGAATGGATAGAAATGGAAGGATGGAAACGGATGGAAACGGATGGATGGATGGATGGATGGATGGATGGATGGATGGATGGATGGATGGATGGATGGATGGATGGATGGATGGATGGATGGATGGATGGATGGATGGATGGATGGATGGATGGATGGATGGATGGATGGAAACAGAAGGATGGATGGATGGATGGATGGATGGAAATGGATGGATGAATGGATGGATGGATGGAAACAGATGGATGAATAGTGAAAACAGAATGATGGATGTATGGAAACAGATGTATGTATGGATGTATGTATGGATGGATGGATGGATGGATGGATGGAAACAGTCAGAAGAGAAAGGATGGATGGATGGATGGATGCATGGATGGAAAAAGATGTATGGATAGATGGACAAACAGACAGCTGGATGGACTGATGAATGGATGGATGGAAAGGAATGGATGGATTAGGCAAAACAATAGAATTATGAAGGGAGGAAAATATATAGAACAGTGGTTGGGGGTTGGATTGAGATGCAATAATAATAATGAATGTATGGACGGATGGATGATGAAAACAGAAGGATGGATGGATGGATGGATGGATGGATGGATGGATGGAAAAGGATGGATGGATGGATTAGGCAGAACAATAGAATTATGAATGGAAAAATATATATATATTTATATAGAACAGTGGATGGAGGATAAAATAATTGAAGGATGGATGGATGGATGGATGGATGGATGGATGGATGGATGGAAAGGGATGGAAATGGATGGAAATGGATGGAAAAGGATAGATGGATGGATGGAAAAGGATGGATGGATGGATGGATGGATGGATGGATGGATGGATGCATGGATAGATGGAAATGGAAAAGGATGGATGAGGGTAAGAAAGTAAGAGACAAGAATGGATGGATGATGGTAAGAAATACAGACAGGATGGATGGATGGATGGATGGATGGAAAAGGATGGATGGATGGATGGATTAATGGACAAACAGACGGATGGATGAACTGAAGAATGGATGAAAAGGGGTGGATGGATTAGGCAGAACAATAGAATTATGAATGGAAAAAAAATATATATATATAGAACAGTGGATGGAGGATAGAATAATTGAATGATGGATGGGTGGATGGATGGATGGATGGATGAATGGATGGATGAATGGATGGATGGATGGATGGATGGAAAAGGATGTATGGATAGATGAAAATATGGAATGAAGAATGGATGGAAAGAAGGAAACCGCAGAATGGATGAGGAATGGATGGAAGCAGATGGGTGGAAATGGATGGATGGATGGATGGATAGATGGATGGATGGATGGAAAGTGGTGGCTGGATTAGGCAGAACAATAGAATTATGAATGGAGGAAAATACTGTATATATATATATGTATATATATATATATGTATATATATATATATATATATAGAGAGAGAGAGAGAGAGAGAGAGAGAGAGAGAGAGAGAGAGAGAGAGAGAGAGAGAGAGAGAGAGCAGAGGATGATGGATGGATGGATGGATGGATGGATGGATGGATGGATGGATGGATGGATGGATGGATGGATGGATGGATGGATGGATGGATGGAAGAGATAGGACAATAGAACGATGGCTGGAAGGAAAAAGATGAATGAATGTATGGGTTATTACAAGAATACAACATTGAATGGATAGGCAGATGAATAGATGAAGACAAATAATAGTTGGAGATGACAATGCTCAAAAAAAGGTGGATAGATGGATGGAGAAAACATTAGAATAATGGACAACAAAATGTCTCGCTGACCATATGAAACATGACAGTGGTGGATGGATAGATAGATGGATGAATGGATGGATGGAAACAGCCAATGATGGATGGATGGATGGATGGATGGATGGATGGATGGATGGATGGATGGATGGATGGATGGATGGATGGAAGAAAAAGGATCTATGGATGGAAATGGATGGATGGACAAATTGACAGATTAATGGATAGATCAGGCAGAACAATAGAATTTTGAATGGATGTAAAATATGTAGAACAGTGGATGAAGGATGGATTGAGATTAAATAATTGAATGATGGGTGGATGGATGGATGGATGGATGGATGGATGGATGGATGCATGGATGGATGGATGCATGGATGGATGGATGGATGGATGGAAGAGATAGAACAATAGAATGATGGCTGGTATGGATCGATACAAGGATACAACAATGAATAGATGGGCAGGTGAATAGATGGAGACAAATAATGGTCGGAGATGCAATAATATAATGATGGAATAGATGGATGGAGAAAAAACTGATAGAACGATGGATGGAGACAGCAATGCAACAAAAGAAAGATGGATGGACAAAAATATGGGTAGATGGCAGACTACAGAACGATAATAGTGTGATAGATGGGTGGATGGATAGATAGAGAAAACACATTAGAATGATGGATGGATGAAGACAAAACAACAAAATGATGTCTGGATGGGCATATGAAGCAAAACAGTGGTAGATAGATAGATAGATAGATAGATAGATAGATAGATAGATAGATAGATAGATAGATAGATAGATAGATAGATAGATAGATAGATAGATAGATAGATAGATAGATAGATAGATAGATAGATAGATAGATAGATAGATAGATAGATAGAGATTCCTCATGAATGGTCTACATGTGATGATCTCTTATCTCAAGCCGTCTGCTACCGTCTCATTGGTTCATGCTTGAATAGCTGGATAGTAACTGGGTTTGTGTGGGTGTGTGAAAGAGAGAGAGAAAAAGAGAGAGAGGGGATATAAATAACATTTGCTACACACCTTTAGACAACCCTCACCTCATGTTAAGTCAAAAGCTTGGTGTAGTAGTGACACGAAAAGCCCGCTGGGGTCCCAGAGCGCATTTTTAATCAGCTGTTGTTTTGTATTTTTAATCTTCTGTTTCGTTGGCCGTGCTCGTATTTCTCTCATTTAAACCATTACTTCAAATGCCAGTCTAAACTGTAAGGGCATCTCGTGTGTTACGGTTGCGAGAAATCATGACTATTGCCTTTGCTATAAATAACCACAGATGCAGAACAACTCTCACACACATCCCAGAGGGCCTTTGACCTGTCTGTGGATTGGATGGGTTGTTTTGGTGTTAGATGCAGCATTGGTTGGGCGTGAGTGATCAGTTTAAGAGCTGGGATATAGACAGGTTTATCTGTGTGAGTAACTGTAATCATCAGACCTGATAACACAAGACTGTAAAATCTCCCACAGACTGGTAGAGAGCTCATTGGCTGGGAACATGAGAAACCCATTTACTTTAAGAGTAATTGATATTTAGCAACAATGTATAAAACTTATAAGACACCCTGTTTGTCATGGGCATTGCTAGGCCTATATTAGGGGGCTGTAGCCAACCTGTATTTCTACACTGTAATGAATTCCCAGAATTCAGAATTTCACAACATGTTACTGTAATTTTTCACAGTAAATTACATTTGTGTCACTTAACAGGATTTAACTGTTAAATTTTTGCATATTCAGAATTTTATTTAAATTAAGGCTGGCATCATGATTACAGCAAATTACTGTAAAAATGGCTATATCTTTTGCACCTTAGTTATAGGAACTCAAACACAATTATTACTTTATTCAACATATTAATTAATACACATTAACTTTTATGCTAGTACAGGCACCTTTTTGATATTTAGAAATATTTACAGAATTATTGTTATTATGAAGTACCTCACAGTAATTTACTGTGAATTTACATACAGTACTTTACTGTGAAAGTAATGTAAAAATTATATTATTATATATGCATTATATATTATTATATATTATAATATATGCAGTTATAATTATATTATATTATAATTTACTGTAAATTTAAGATCAAATATTTTACAGTGTACTCAGCCCCCCTAAAATGTTTGCGACTATCTCATAAACTGTACACTAAATTATCACCTCAGTGCCCATTAAATTTGATATGAAAACGGCAGCAGAATTCGGCTCCTCCCCATCATTAAATTTTTCAAAGGATGTATAGATAGATGGAAACAGATAGATGGATGGAAACAGAAGGAAGGATGGATCAATGGAAACAGAAGGATGGAAACGGGTGGAAAAAGAAGCATGGAAATGGATGGATGGATGGATGGATGAATGGATGGATGGAAACATAAGGATGGATGGATGAAAATGGATGGATGGATGGTTGGAAACGGATGGATGGAAACAAATTAATGGAAATGGATGGATGGATGGATGGATGGATGGATGGATGGATGGATGGATGGATGGATGGATGGATGGATGGATGGATGGATGGATGGATGGATGGATGGATGGATGGATGGATGGATGGAAACAGATGATGGATGGATGTGTTGAGCCTATTTGGCTAGTTCAGAACTCAAATGGCTATGCCTTTCTATAAAATACAGTGGAAAACTGCTAGTATAGCTTGCAAGCATAGCATATCAAGCAAGTAGATGGATGGATAGATGGATGGATGGATGGATGGATGGATGGATGGATGGATGGATGGATGGATGGATGGATGGATGGATGGATGGATGGATGGATGGATGGATGGATGGATGGATGGATGGACGGACGGACAGACGGACAGACGGACGGACGGACGGACGGACGGATGGATGGAAAAAATAATAGATGGATGATTGGATGAAGTAAACAATATGCGAATGAATGAATGGATAGATGATGTATGGTTGGAGTAAACAATGTGTGGATAAATGGATGGATGGATGGATGGATGGATGGATGGATGGATGGATGGATGAATGGATGGATGAATGCATGGATGAATGGATGGATGGATGGCCGGAGTAAAAAAATGTGTGAATGAACGGATGAATGGATAGATGGACGGTTGGATGAAAAAATAGATAGATGGATGGATAGAGTAAGTAATGTGTGGAGGAATTGATGGATGGATGGATGGATGGATGGATGGATGGATGGATGGAGTATACAATGTGTGGATGGGTGGATGGATGGAAAAATTGATGGACGGATGGTTGTATGGATGGATGTATGGATGGATAGATGATGGATGGTTGGAGTAAACGATGTGTAGATGAATGGAAGGATGGATGGATGGATAAACTGATTGATAGATAGACAGATGGATGGATGGAGTAAACAATGTGTGAACGAATGAATGGATGGATGGATGGATGGATGGATGGATGGATGGATGGATGGAGTAAACAATGTGTGGATGGATGGATGTTTAGAACACACTGAATAAGATGGTGATTTAATGAGTTGATCAAAAGTAGCAAGTAGATGGATGGATAGATGAATAGATGGATGGATGGATGGATGGATGGACGGACGGATGGATGGACAAAAATAATAGATGGATGGATGAATGAAGTAAACAATGTGTGAATGAATGAATGGATAGATGATGTATGGTTGGAGTAAACAATGTGTGGATAAATGGATGGATAGATGGATAGATAGATGATGGATGGATGGATGGATGGATGGATGGATGGATGGATGGATGGATGGATGGATGGATGGATGGATGGATGGATGGATGGATGGATGGATGGATGGATGGATGGATGGAAAATTGATAGATGGATGACTGGAGTAAACAATGTGTGGATGAATGGGTCGATTGAGCAAACAATGTGTGGATGGATGGATGGATGGATGGATGGATGGATGGATGGATGGATGGATGGATGGATGGATGGATGGATGGATGGATGGATGGATGGATGGATGGATGGCCGGAGTAAAAAAATGTGTGAATGAACGGATGAATGGATAGATGGACGGTTGGATGAAAAAATTAATAGATGGATGGATGGAGTAAGTAATGTGTGGAAGAATTGATGGATGGATGGATGGAGTATACAACGTGTGGATGGGTGGATGGATGGAAAAATTGATGGATGGATGGCTGTATGGATGAATGTATGGATGGATAGATGATGGATGGTTGGAGTAAACAATGTGTAGATGAATGAAAGGATGGATGGATGGATAAACTGATTGATAGATAGACAGATGGATGGATAGAGTAAACAATGTGTGCATGGATGGATGTTTAGAACACACTGAATAAGATGGTGATTTAATGAGTTGATCAAAACAATAAAACAGTCATTAGTATAACAAAAATAGACACCATTATTCACAATATCTTTGTTTTGCAGCCTGCTATATCCAACATAACTTAAAACACTGTAGGACAGCTTAATCATATGTATTTCCTCGGCAATGCTTCATGCAAATGTCAGTTCATGCCTTAACAAAAGACTTTAAGTGCACCATCTCCTACCTGTTATTGTCTTCCTCTGATTTTCAAGCATATATTTTCATGTCCAAGTCATGTCCTGATTCCTCTCGGAGCCTATGGAGAAAGTAAATGGCAAAAAATAAATACAGTACACACATTGATTATATTCTGTTCTGTTTTGCTTAAACACACCGAAACAAGCTCATCTGATCCATCTCAACAGAAAACCCCTATAATATGCATTAAATCCAGCAATGTCATGCAGCCCACAACTTCCTTAAGCCCTCTTATCTTCCATATACGGCTCTTGATCTTCTGTAATGCTGAATTAGGCAGAATATCATTACAGTACTCTCTAAATGACCCCTGGTTTCTGGAAACGCTTTCAAACTTGTGGCTCGTTAAAGCGATAAGGCGGAGAGAAGCAGAAATATGGATGCGTGTGGCTTTTTGTGTGTATGTGTGTGTGTTTTAAGAAAAGACTGAGCCTCATTTAAATTTTTATTGCACGGTAGCTCATCAGAGGGGAAAAGCCCAGTAGAACAAAGGTGATTTCCAGCTTATTTATAATAAGAAGCGCTACTACCTAACTCATTATCTTCCTGCTTAAACTTCTCACCCACAATGCATGGCATATTGTACACTGTAAGATCCAACGCTATCCTCTCCTTTGCTGTCACGTTTTTGTCCTAAATGCATGTAAAAACATCTCACGTCCACTTGGAATAGTGAGGTTAGTTTTCTGTGCTGTCAGGCTTGGATAGGGGGCGCTGTTTTATGATGTTTTTTAGTGGATATTTCAGAAAAGCATTACTGCACGGTTATTTTTTTTTTCAGTTGCAAATAAAACAATGAGTGCATTTTATAATAAAATAAGAGTATAGCCTTTTTTAAATATGCCATGTTAAATTCAGTTAATTGATATTTCATTGTAATTATTTGTGTCATTTATTGACAGTTTTTCTAAGTGTAAACTGTTTTAAAGTTTTTTCAGCATACATTTCTACTAGGGATGCTCCGATTGATCTGCTAAATATCGGTATCGGCCGATAATCGCATTTCACGTCTCGAACGGTACTCGTTGATGGCCGATCTCATGAACCAATCGCAAGTGGTTGTTTACAAGTTTACAAGCAGATGAGGATGCACGTGCATGCCCAGGTTATGCATCAGCAGCGCTACAACACATGAGCAATGTTTCCAAATTGCATTATTAGCCATTTTTCTTACCAATTTTTAGCTGTTTTATCGATTTTCTTTTTGTAAAGCTGCTTTTGACCGTTACATGTATGCAACATCCTTACTTTATTATCTTGGGTAAGGCGAGATCTCATACTTAAAGGATAATTGTGCCTATGTAATGGCAAAGTTATATAAAGCTTGAAGAATCAGAATCGGTACTCGGTATCTGGCATATAATTACCATATTGCATGATGCAATGCATTAATTTAATTGTATTGTATTGTATTGTATTGTATTGTATTGTATTGTATTGTATTGTATTGTATTGTATTGTATTGTATAAAATAAAATAAAATAAAATAAAATAAAATAAAATAAAATAAAATAAAATAAAATAAAATAAAATAAAATAAAATAAAATAAAATAAAATAAAATAAAATAAAATTAAATTAAATTAAATTAAATTAAATTAAATTAAATTAAATTAAATTAAATAAAATAAAATAAAATAAAATAAAATTAAATTAAATTAAATTAAATTTAAAAAATTAAATTAAATTAAATTAAATACAAAACAACACATTTAAATTAAATTAAATACAAAACAGCACAATTAAATTAAATACAAAAAAACACAATTAAATTAAATTAAGTTAAATTAAATTAAATTAAATACAACACATTATTTATTTATGTATTTTATATTATGTATTTAATTTTATTTATTTATGTATTTATTTATTTTCACTAAACATCCAAATTAGTCAACAGTCAACAAAATACCATAGTACTTTTCATATTTTATTCAAACATTTTATATAAATAGTTATTATGGTTAAAAGTCCCTTCACGTCCTGTTATCAATCCAACACCAAATAAATTAAAATAATAAATAAACACTGCTAAACAATTAAAAATGTTTCATATAATAAATTATGTGATATTGTGAATTAATCTAATTACTCACATTACTTATTTGACAATACATTATATAAAAAATGATATAAATATGATATTTATAACTTATTTAGGGGCAATTTTAGACTTGATCACGCAATGAGTTATTAGTGTAATGTGAATGGGACGCTGATAACAGAGCGCGGATCCAAATGCAGGGTTTATTATGCAGAGAATGGTCAAGCAAGCAACGGTCACAAACAGGACCAAACAGATGTATGTAAGCAAATCCAGAGTCGTAGTCAAATACACAGGTAAGTGGTCAAAAGGCAGGAAGCAGACAACATAAACAAACAAACAAGGCGAGGAAAATGCGTTGTAATGTTCACAATACTGTTTAACATGACTCGGCAAAGAGGTGTGCGTGTGTGATGTGTATATTGTCCATGTAATCAGTTCATGAGCAGCTCCCAGCCGAGAGTGTGTGAAATCAACAGAATGAGGAACACGTGCGTGTGAGCGGTGCATGACTGGAACTTGTAGTCCATATACTGGGGAATTGTAGTTCTTTAGTGAACTGTGTGTTTACCAGCGATCTGCAGCCGCTAGATTGCTGGTGATCATAACAATTGGCTGTAATTATGTGCCATCAATCAACCTTTATGAAATGTAATGTAGCTCTGAGATGGGTAGTGTGTGCTTTTTATCAAAACAAATTCATTTTATTAACACCCTACCTTTAAAACAAACAAAAACATTTATAATACTATTAGGCAGCAATAATTGTACTATATGAATGCTACTGTATGTGCAATATGCTATTTTTCTGTTCCAACCAAAGGCTTCATTTCTCAAGGCAATTATAAAGACCATCATTACAAGGAGTCATTTTGCAAGTGATTGTGAGTGAAGATAATATATTGAAGAAAGCGAGATTAGAAAAAAATAGAAGATCACTAATCCTCCCAGGTTTAGGAGAAACAAATAGTCATAAATAAAATAAAAATGCAGCTCGAGGCACAAAGGCAGCCCAGAGCTTGCAGTGCCAGATGTTTTTATTTCTCCCTTTTCCTAATCATGATTACATTGAAACTCTTTTGAGAGTCTATAGCAACTCCCTGAATGGATTACAGACTATTTGATTTGGTTTGTAACAAATTGAATTATTTGGGTTTGAATTTTGGGGATATAATATTACATGACATGTTATATATATGATATGATGATATATGAATTTATGTCATCCATTTAGGCTCATAAACTTGCTGTGCAATACATTGACTATTTTATTTGCAATTATTACTATGAAAAAATTTGAAGAGGCTACTTAAAAACTCTCAGTTTCTTTGCAATTATGATTTATTTATACAGGTATGTGTTTGAGTAAAACATTCTGTAAAGTACTGAAGATATTTGTTGCAAATTTAAATTAAATAATTTGTTTAAATAAATGTACATCTTTTAAATAAATATGTTAAATAAATATCCTCTGCAAACTGCAGATAATTTTGCAGATACATTTTTAGACAACATCATTTTTAGACAATTGTCATTTTATGAAAAAAAAGACATTTCATCAGACCTTTATAGAGTAAAAAGAATATTAAAATAAAAAAAACTTAAAAAAAAAAAAAAAAAAAAAACTCTTAGGGCCCTATCATACACCTGGCACAATAAGGCGCAAGATGTGTTTGGCATGATTTGTTGCTATTTTCAGACCAGCGCAACAGTAATTTTCACATTTTGCGCCACGCTATTTAAATAGCAAATCCATTTACGCCCCTTTGTGGTCTCACGGGTGTGCTGGTCTGAAAACAAGGTGTGTTAAGGCGATTTGTTGGCGCATTGCTATTTTGAGGAACTGAAATTAACTAGCTGCGTCATTAACCAACCAAAAGCTGGTCTAAAGTACATCGCAGAGCGCGTTAGTTATGCGCCTATGAAGGTCCAATTGCTTACAAATTGCTTAATACACACAAGATGTACAGCAATACACAAATATATTCACATATGAAAAAAAATTAAAGGATTAAAATGTTACAAAAAATATTATTTTCTATATAAATATAAAAATATAGACAATTTACATTTGTATAATGTTAGTATTATTAGCAGTCTTATTTATTATATGCATATTTATATTTGTTTTAATTAAAAACAAGTTTAGATTTGTCCACCTGTTGGGTTTTGGAGATGTATGCATCACCATATGGGGCATAAGAATAGGACGTGTGTTTGGATATAACTCAGTTTTTTGACCCCACTTCATTATTTTTGTTCATTTATTTGTTTGCTGGAAATTAGAACTGAATTTAGAAATAGTTTTGAAACAAATCTTTGCTCTTAACAAATGAAATTAAATATGTAGGCTAATGGATGTCTTCAGTGAAGTGCATTCAACTCCGTTTCCCTACTCCACAAAAGTAAAAGAGTAAAGTAAAGAGTAAAAGTAAAGCAAAGAGAAAGTAAAGAGGCCAAATGGAGGAGGCTCATTCTTTATTCTCGCACTGCAGATGGTCTGTTTAACTGTTTTCTCGCTAGTGAAGCGTTCAGTTTTTCCACCATAGCAAATACGCCATGGCGTGGCACAGCTAACTCTTAAAGGGAATGGGAGATGAGACTCTGATTGGTTTAATGCACATTATGCCCAAAACACAGACATAACTCATTAAGAGAATAAGCACAACCCTGTTAGACCATGCGCTGGGGTTCCATCACCATTTTTCCATCCTTAAAATAGCAAAAGTGGATTTGGACACGCACTTAATGCTTTTGCGCCATGCACTTTAGACTTTGCGCCTAGATCGTTAAAATAGAGCTCCAAATGTATTTGTTATTTGAAATTTGGAAGACATTTTAAATTTTTATATTTTTTAAGACATTTAGACATTTAAAGAATAAAACAAACATTAAAATAATATTCGTAAAAAATAGTTTTTAAAAAGCTGTAAAGGCATTTTTTATTTGAAATTTGGAAGATGTTTTATCAGACATTTATAGAATATTAAAAGAATATGTCTAAAAAGAAAAAAGAAAAAAAAAAAAGCTCTAAATGTTTTTTTTTTTTTTTTTTGGAAGACATTTTATCAGACCTTTATAGAATTAAACAATGATTACAATTTTACTCAAACCCATACCTAATAAATCCAGTAAATCCAGAACTAAACGCTACATTTTCAACAGGTCTCTTCATTTCTTTCCACAGCTGTAAGTGCATGATTGTCAAATGAAAATGATCCAAAATATTGATCAAGCTTCTGTTGATGAAGCTCTAGTTGTATTTAAGGTGCAGCAGTCCTTTACATTTTGGCTGCGTCTCCTGAGATTTCCCAAATCAATAGCTCACACTTGTTTTTAATAAAGTCTACTTGTTATAGTAATTAATTACCAGATATAAGGGATAAAGCAGGAATGTGTTTGGGAGCCTGTAAAAGATTGCTTTTGATTCTCAAGAGGCCCGTTGAGCCGATTGCTTGGCCTTTGCTTTTATCTCACATGTCAGTTTGGACATCCATCAGGAGAAATACTGGGAGAAGAGAAAAGGTGAGAGACGAAGAAAAACAGACAGGTAGGAGGAGACAGATAGAGGCAGACGGAGAAACCAGCAGATAAAAATAAACCCAGAGAACTGAACTGAAAAATAAAAAACACACACAAGCAATTTGTGTTGTATAAAACTAATAAATCAGTGAGTGAGTGAGTGAGTGAGTGAGTGAGTGAATGAAAGAATCTTTAGCAATGTTGGGCAATAACGCATTACTAGTAATGTAATGTAATGTGTATTTATATAGTGCATTTATCGTGTATGGCCATACACCCAAAGCGCTTCACAATCATGGGGGGTGGTCTCTCCACACCCCTACCAGTGTGCAGCATCCACTTGGATGATGCAACGGCAGCCACAGGACAACGGTGCCCGTGTGCTCACCTCAAATCAGCTATAGGTGGAGTAGAGAGACAGTGATAGAGCCAATACTGTGGATGGGGATGACTGGGGGGCCATGATCAGTAAGGGCATACTCTTTACGAGAAGTGCAATGGAATTTTTAATGACCACAGAGAGTCGGGACCTCGATTTAATGTCTCATCCGAAAGACGGTGCTCACTGACAGTATAGTGTCCCCTTCACTATACTGGGGCATTATAGGACTCACACAGACTGCAGGTTGAGCACCCCCTGCCTCTCTAACACCACTTCTAACAGCAAACTAGTTTTCCAATGTGGTCTCCCATCCAGATACTGACCAGGCTCAGCCCTGCTTAGCTTCAGTGAGTAACCAGTCTTGAGCTGCAGGGTGATATGGCCATGGCTGTAATGCGTTACTGTAACGCCACTACTTTTGACAGTACCTAATACTGTAACGCATTACTTTTGAAATGTATTAACTCTGTTATTATTACAATATGATGCGTTTGTCCATTACTTGGTAAATTAATTAATTTTGGCTGCAGTCTAGCCTACATCTTCCTGACTACAGCGGTGACGCATTGTGGGATTGGTGGATGCCAATCAATTGGTGGATCAAGCGAAAGCAGAGAGACCAAATGCACACGAGGCACATCAAGTGTGCACACAAGAGACCAAGTGTGCACGAGAGAAATTGGGTGCAAGCGAGATAGGCCAAGTTTGCACGCGAGAGAGACCAAATGTATGCGAGAGACTACAGTATTAACATTACTATTAATTAATATTGTTAATACTACTACGTTTGTTTTTTTCAAATAAATAAGCACACATTTGCACACAACAGCAGATTTTGCACTTTGAATATAGGCTGCACAGCTTACTTTCCATAAGCTGCTGACATACCACGTTTAATTTGTGGTTAGTTTGAAAATTGCTCATAGATTTAATTTTTGAGCTGCTGTTATGTTTTTGTTTTGTTGAAATTATGAATGATAATTTAGGTTACTTTATTCATTTCATAAACGTTTTGTGCTTGTTGTATGTTGTTGCTAGTTTTCATACTCGCGCTCTGAATATGTGTATTCTCTGCAGCACGTAAGTGACGTTAATAATGGCAGCATTAAAAATGTTCTCTGGAAAAGTAACTCAACAATTACTTTTAAGAGTAATGCATTACATTTTGGTGTAAGTAATCGATAAAGTAATTAAGTTATATTTTGAATTAAGTAACTAGTAACTGCAACTACTCACTATTTTTCAGTAACTATCACAACACTTGTCTTTAGTATATATAGCCTAAAATATATTGTTTTTATATATTATCTTATATTATCTTATCTTATCTTATCTTATCTTATCTTATCTTATCTTATATTATATTATATTATATTATATTATATAGTTTTTTTTTCTTTTATGCCAATTTGCCAAAGATCATTAGAATATAAAATATAAAAGAATATAAAAAGTAATTATCATGTTCCTTTAAGATATTTTTTTATTTACTTACTGTAAATCTATCAAAACATAATTTTGATTAGTAATGTAAATTGCACTTTATGTAGGCAACTTTAAAGATTTTTTTTCAATATTTCTATATATTTTTTTAAAACCCCAGATTTCAGATTTTCCAAAAGTTGTATCTCAATCAAATATTGTCCAATCTTAAAGTATAAATCAATGAAAAGCCATTTATTAAATTTCATTGATTGCATTAATCTCAATTGTGACACTTATATGTGACACATTTTGACACACACACGTGTATATATATATATATATATATATATATATATATATATATATATATATATATATATATATATATATATATGTGTGTATATATATATATATGTATATATATATATATATATATATATGAAGAGTTTCGATGCAAAACCCTCTAAAAGCCATCTGATATTTTCATCTAAAAATAGCATATTTCCCTGTCTCCTGTGTGTAGGCTCAAAAATTTTACTTTTATAGTGATTAATAAGTTCTTATCATTGCCTTAAAAGTGAAATAACTAAACATAAACATAGGAGGCTGAGAAAAATGCTAATTTTAGGAGAACATTTCAGAAGGCATTTAGAGGTGTTTGCATCTGAACTCTTCACACACACACACACACACACACACACACACACACACACACACACACACACACACACACACACACACACACACACACACACACACACATATGTGCTTGTTTACATTACAAGAAATATATAACATAATGAAGCTTGTATTTCATCTCTTAGCAATTATGCCTTAATTTTTTTATCAGTCAGAGATGTTCTATTATTTTGTGACTCAGTACACAGATAATACAACTGAGTGTTATCAGGTTATCAACATTAAAGTGATAGTACAAGCCATGTTCTTATTGATATATCCCAGTGATATTGTGTAGATAGAGAATGGAAGAGGTACAAAAACAGCCTTGAGGCACCCCAATAGCTATATCCTGGGATTCATACATGTACATGTGCTTATTTCTGGCATAAATGCTGATAGTAAACATTAATATTAAGTAAATGACTTTTTTATGATATCACAGCAATAAATAAATAAATTAAATAATAAATAAAAAAATTATTCAAATAACGTATACATTTACCATGTTCCATGTTCAACTCTATAGAAAACTGTGGTATAGCAACCCCTCATAACACCTTAGTAATGGTGTAGCAATAAATCAGAACACCATATAACCAACTAGAAATGTCTTAACCAATCAGAACACCATAGCAACAACCTAGCACCCAATCAGAACACATTAGCAACTTTCTAACACCCTTGAAGCTATATAAAAATGTTTAGGGCCTAACCTTTGTATGCAGTGAGGTAAATCTGCTGGACCAGGCAGTTCTAGTAATGTGGTAATGTGGTTCTTGGCAGTCCAGGAAGGAGGAATAGCTGATGTACTGTACCTAGCTGCATTGATACATTTATGATGAAGAATCATATTGGCTGAAATGAAAGAGTTAAGTCAGCGGTGTCCAAACTTGGTCCTGGAGAGCTAGTGTCCTGCAGATTTTAGCTCCAATTTGTCTCAACACACCTGCACGGATGTTTCTAGAAAGCCTAGTTAAAGCTTGATTAGCTAGCCCAGGTGTGTCTGATTGGGGTTGGAACTAAAGTTTGCAGGACACCGGCCTTCAAGGGCCGGGTTTGGGCACCCTGAGCTAAGTCTTTGTAAAACTGAATTGACAGTCCTTTATCCTACAAGAAATGCTCGTCAGACATGCTAAGATGCGAGTATCATCCGGCTGCGATGAGAGGTAAAAAATAACAGTGATAGGACAAGCCATGTTCTTAATGATATACAGGAAAATATGTTTAGGGACTGAAGACACCAATTGATCAAGTGTAATTTTCTCCCAGTCTTCCTGTAAACGTCTTAAGGTGGGCAACAGTACAGGGTCTTCTTTGTTGAATTTTGCACTTCAAAGTGCACCACACATTCTCAATTGGAAACAGGTCGGGACTGCAGGCAGGCCAGTTAAATACCTGTATCCTCTTCATCTGCAGTCAGGACTTTGTAATGTGTGCAGAATGTGGTTTTGCATTGACTTGTTGAAATATGCATGGGCGTCCCTGGGAAAGAAGGCAGCATATTGTGCTCCAAAATCTCTATGTACTTTTCAGCATTAATGGTGCCATCACAGAAGTGACCTTTGCCAAGGGCACTGACACAACCCAATACCACGAAAGTCCCTGGCTTTTGGACGTGTTGCTGGTAATAGTCTGGAGGATCCTTTTCTTCTTCTTTTTTTTTTAGAATGTGTTGCAGGTCTGAATGACAGGAAAGGATGTATATTTACAAATGAAATGAAGTTGACCAGACAAAACATGAAATATTTAGTTTAAATTGTCTGCAATGAAATGAAGTCAATGTAAATTTGGAAATCACTACTATTTACTTTATATTGGCATTTTCCATACTGTTATAACTTTTTCTGATTTGGGGGTTGTAGTTCAATATAAAATGACAACAATCCCTGATATAAACAGTGGTGTAAAGTAACTAATTACAAATACTCAAATTACTGTAATTGAGTAGTTTTTCTCAGGAATTGTAATTTACTGAGTAGTTTTAAAGGTGCAGTATGTAAGTTTGACACCCAGTGGTTGAACTAGGTATTGCACTCCTGGATCATAATAAAAGTACGCTGGGATGCCAGATTGAGTACAGGAGCGAGTGATTTAAACTGTGTTCTAAATAAAAGCAACGACACGCGATAGAGGGAATATTTTCCATATTAAAAGGAGTTTTTGTCCTAACCAACACCTCGAATTGATATATTAGAAATGGCTTCTATTTCTCACAGCTGAACAACAGAAACCTATGACAGCTAGATCACCTCAGGTAAGCCTTGTCTGCTTTATTCAGTGCTAAATGCTAACAATGCTAGTTTGAATGCATTTTACATGGCATTTGTTGCCATATCCTGAAAGCAGAAAGTTCACCTCAGATCTGGAAAATACAATAAAGCGTCTGAAATTGAACTTTAGAACTAAACACATATGAGTGATTCAGCATCTACATTTAATGATGTTAAAGTGGGTTAACATGTATTAAATAGATTCTAAACCGTGAGTGAGTGCATATTCTGTGCTTCTGAAAGGCTGTATTTAAATTTCTGTCGTGTTTCGTCTGGTGCAAACAGCCAAATAGCTGATCACTGCCTCTCTCGTCACAGCGTGTTGTTAGGACACGCGGTTACAATGTAACCTGCTCACCTAATGTTTACGTTCGTAATATTTATGTAATTTGCTAATTAATAACCTCATATGGAACTGAATCTGTCTCCCATACTGTTCTTTTTGGTCACGGACGCATGCTTTCAGAGTCTTTCTGAATGAATGAATGAAATACGCTGTTTTCCAACAAGGCAACCCAGGGTGCTGAAATATAATTGGCTAAACTGGCATCGTGCATATGAAATTGACCTAAACAAAGACAGCGTTCCGGCACGGAAAAACCATTTTCAAAGCAGAATATCTGACTTCAGCATTGTTTTTCAGTTAAACAAGTATGTTCACTTGGTATGTTTCTTAAATATCTGCCCACATATTATGGTATTTTTATGCTTTAGAAGAGTCAAAAACTTACATACAGCACCTTTAAAAATGTGTACTTTTACTTTTCCTTGAGTACATTTTTAGTGCAGTATCTGTACTTTTACTCCACTACTTTCTTTCAACCTGCAGTAACTACTTTGATTTTTCTAATACCCATGGACAAGAAAAAATAGTCCTGAGATTCCTGTCCAATCAAATGGCACATACCGTAGAAGGTAAATCGCATCATAATGAACTACCTCAAGACGTGTGCACTTTATAATTGAAGCAAACTGTTTGGAAGTATTAAAAGTATCCATGAAGATGTTAAAAATATTTACGCGTATTGACCCAGAGACTGTTTAGATGCATGTCACTGATGAGAAGATGACGGATGTTTACTGTACGATGACCGAAATGGCCTTAAACACCCAGCAGGCACAGTACGTCAACATGGCGTCAGATTGACGTTGAACCCTAAGGTCATGGGGACTTTGCATTTTGTTTGGAAATGAAAATCAGGTTGACGTCAGAACTCAACGTCAGGCCAATGTCAATGTGCAATGTCCAACCTAAAACCAACCAAATATCAACGTCTAATGATGTTACAGCTTGACATTGTGTGAACGTTACCACTATGACATCCATCAGACGTTGGATTTTGGTTGCCGTACCTGACGAAAAAATGTGAGTATTTGACGTCAATATGACGTTGGTTTAAGATGTTGGCTCGACGCTGGATTTTGGTCACTTTCTCACAA